>PISX010002196.1:0-168181 GCA_004024625.1 Mellivora capensis | reverse complement strand
GAGAAGGGAGTTGAGGGAAATTGGGGGGGAGATGAACCATGAGAGACTATGGACTCTGAAAAACAACCTGAGGGTTTTGAAGGGGCGGGGGATGGGAGGTTGGGGGAGCCAGGTGGTGGGTATTATGGAGGGCACGCATTGCATGGAGCACTGGGTGTGGTGTAAAACTATGAATTCTGTTAGGCTGAAAAGAAATTAAAAAAATAATAAAATTTTTTAAAAATAGCAAATATTTGGGAAAAAAAAAGAAACAGAGGTATGAATGTTGCTGGGATATTTTACATATGTTCATCATAAGCTGTGAGTTCAAGCGAACACCACCCCCCCCCCAAAAAAATAACCCAACAGATACACACATAAACAAATGTATGGACTGTTTGAAAAATCAATTAATAAGCAAACAAGGAATAAGCAGAGAATACACATTCTTGCCAGGCAAACAGAACACTCACAAAAGTTAATTACAAAGGCAACCTTAATAAAGTACAGTTGATATCTTACCAATCGTGTTCCAACAAAATAAAAACTCAGTAACAAAAAGATATTAAAAATTATTCTTGGGGCGCCTGGGTGGCTCAGTGGGTTGGGCCACTGCCTTTGGTTCAGGTCATGATCTCAGGGTCCTGGGATCGAGCCCCACATCGGGCTCTCTGCTCCGCGGAGAGCCTGCTTCCCCACCCCTGCCTGCTTCTCTGCCTACTTGTGCTCTCTCTCTGTCAAATAAATTAAATCTTTAAAAAAAAAAAATTATTCTTTATGCCTCAAAAGTAAAATATATTCTACTAAAGTAATTCTTAGGTTAAAGCAGAAATTATAAGGAACATTTAAAAATGCTTGGAATTGAAAACATCAGAAATACTACATGAAAGAAATATGAAGAAGTACCAAGAGGAGAATTTATAGCTTTGAATACATTAATAAATGTAAAGAAAGAAAGAAAGAAAGAAAGAAAGAAAATGAGTTAAACTCTTAATCTGTGAAATTGGAAAGAAAGAAGTTGAATAAGCCCAGTGAAATAAAAGGAAAAGAGAGGCACCGGGCGGGGGTGGGGTTCGGGGGGCACGGGCGATTAAGCAGCTGACTCTTGATTTCAGCTCAGATCATGATCTCAGGGTCCTGAATTAGAGCCCCAGGTCAGGCTCCACTCTGGGCATGAACCCTGCTTAAGAATCTCTCTCTCCTCCTCTTCCTCTGTCCCTCTTCCCACTCTCTTTCTCAAGAAAAGAAAGAAAGAAGAAAGAAGTAATAAAATTAGGGATAGAAATAAAATAGAGAAGACTAATAAATAACAACGAATTATTTGAAAAGATGAATAAAATGACACAATGATCTGTGGGATTTTATGCTGAGTGTGCATTGTAAGCACACAGAACAAACAATACATATCTCATAAGGATGCATATGCTATTTGAGGACCTATATCAAACATACTATGGCAGGTGTCTATGATGCATAAGAAACGAGAGTGGGATCAGTGATGAAAGTGAAAAATGTAAATCAAGAGATGGGTCTCATGTGGTTGAATGCGGAGAGAGTTCTGTGGCATCAGATATAATGAGCAAAGAAAGAGTCATTCAGGAACTTGTGTAAGAACACTTTGGGGGAAAAGTAATGAAATCAAATCCTTCTTCACTCCCTATGGTATTTTTTTTCAGGTGGATTAAAAAGTTTAATGTTAGAAATGAAACCAAAGGGGCGCTTGGATGGCTCAGTGGGTTAAAGCTTCTGCCTTCAGCTCAGCTCATGATCCCAGCATGCTGGGATCCAGCCCCACATCGGGATCTCTGCTCTGCAGGGAGCCTGCTTCCCCTCCTCTATCTGCCTGTCTTTCTGCCTACTTGTGATCTCTGTCTGTCAAATAAATAAATAAAATCTTAAAAAAAAAAAAAGAAACCAAATAGCTAAGTAAATGTTTGATCCTTTATCTTGTATTAATTTGGGGAAGGCCTTTGTAAACATAAAATGCAATAAAAGAAATATGAAAAGAGAAAAAAATGGATGCATGACTTCATTAAAATAAAACCCTTGAAAAATCATTTCATTCAACAAGGAGATATTAGACAAATCAGATGCCAAAGGCAAGTAAGAAAGAATATTTGCAGCAAAAACTACAAAAGAACATCCATGGTATATTAAATAGCTAGGCAAACAGGAAAATAACCATTTTTAAAAGTTGGGCAAAAAAAATCTTATTCCACAAAGAATATACAATTGGTTAATAACATGAAAAAATATTCTATCTCAGTAGCAATATAAAAATGCAAATTAAAACTGAAATTTTCCATCTACTAAATAAGCAAGCTAGTGCTCTCATATATTCCTCTTGGGAGTATAAACTAGTCCCATTTCCTGGAAAACAATTTCACAGTGCATGTCAAGAGACTTTTAAATTTTCATATATTTTGACTAAGTAATTCCTCTCCTAAGTATCTGTCTTTAGGAAAAAATCTACACATTCATCAAAATGGGAATCCTAAATTTAGTACATCCATACAGGGATAGTAAAACTCCAGGAGAACATAGTTTCTGCCTCCCCCAGGCCTGCCATTTAGCAGGGACTCAACAAATGTTGGTTAAATGAAATTCTATGTGACAGTTAAGAAAAGATTGAATTCAAATTATTAAATGGAAAGATTCCCTAGATATATGTTAAGTATACTGGACATAGAGGGTGATCCATTGATGTAAAACTAAAACTATCACCCAAACAAATAAAAAACATATTCTGGTTGTGTCTCTGTTTCTCTCTCTCTCTCTCTCTCTCTCTCCCTCTGTGTGTGTGTGTGTGTGTGTGTGTGTGTGTGTGTGTGTGAATGTTTATAAATATGTATACAAATACATGGAAAGGTGTATAAACCAAGCCAATAAAAAGGATTATGTCTAGAGGAGATGTGGATGCCCCATGGGACTTTGTGTTGTCTGAGTGGGTTTGGATATAAATATATTCTCAGATGAATTGCCTACTTTAAAAAAGAAAGTTTCCTAAAGGATGTGTATAAAGATGTTAATGATAGCATCATTCATTACAATAATAAGTTGAAAATCACCCCTTAGGAGAATGGTTAGATACGTGTTAGCTATGGAATATCATGTAGGCATAATAAGTGATGCTTTCTGAGGAAGAGTTGACAGGAAACGACATGGTACATTGTCAAGTAAAAACAACAGCACCACCACCAACAAAGATTCAACACAAAAAATACAGGCTCACCTTACAGGGAACACCAAAGGAAGTTGTTCAAGCTGAAAACAAGGGACCCTACAGAATAATTTGGTCCCAAAACACAAAGAGAAGCAGGTAAGGTAATTGTGCAGGTAATTATAAGAGAAAGGATAAGTGTATATTTCTTATTTTATTTTCTTTTTTTTTAAGTTTGTTGTTTTCTTTTGTTTTAAGTAGGCTCCATGCCCAACATGGGGATTGAACTCAGGACCCTGAGATCAAGAGTCATATGCTCTTCTGATTGAGCTAGCCAGGCGACCCTCTTCTCTGAACTTATTTGAAAAGCAATTGTATAAAACTATATATACATAAACATTCTATATATCTATATATATAGAAATATAACAACATATTGGATAACAACAGCACAGAGGTGATAAATGGGAACAAAGCTGTACTGGAGTAAAGAAATGACACCAGATAGTAACCCACATCTGTGAAGAGATGAAGAGAACCAGAAAGGATAAATAAGAAGGTTAACATAATAAATTCTATAAATACATAGTTGTAGTATAAACATATTCTACATAATATGTATATATATATTACATATGTATATTTAAATAATATATAGTACAAACTCAACAATACATTATCATTGTTATTTTATAAAATTTTATGGGTTTGTTTTTTAGATTTTTAAAAAATTTATTTAGGACAGAGAGAGAGAGTGAGGGAAGGAACACAAGCACAGGGGAGCTGGAGAGGGAGAAGCAGGCTCCCCACTGAGCAGGGAGCCTGATATGGGGCTTGATCCCAGGACACTGGGATCATGACCTGAGCCCAAGGCAGATGCCCAATGACTGAGCCACCCAGGTGCCCCTAAAATTTTATGTCTTTTAAAGAAGTTGAGGGGCACCAGGGTGGCTCAGTGGGTTAAGCCTTCAGCTTGGGTCATGATCTCAGGGTCCTGGGATCCAGCCCTGCATCAGCTCTCTGCTCAGCAGGGAGCCTGCTTCCCCCTCTCTCTGCCTGCCTCTTTGCCCACTTGTGATCTCTCTCTAAATAAATAAAACTTTTTAAAAAAAGAAGCTGAAAGATAAAAGGATATATATACACACTTATAAAATATTTGGACATATATATGAAGTATATATGAATATATAACACAAAAACAGCACAAGAAAGGGGAAGAAGGGAACAGAGCCATGTAGGAGTAAATTTTCTATTTGTCACTATAATTAAGTTTGTATAAATCTTGAGTCTATTCTGATAAGCTAAAGTATATATAGTTAGACCTAGAGCAAAAACTAAGAAAATAAGTCAGAAAATGTAGTGAGAAAAATCATTAGAGGAATTAAAATGCTATACTAGAAAATAATCACTCAATGCAAAAGAAAGCAGCAAAGGAGACTAAAGGAACAAAAAAGACATGAGTCAGGAAAGAAAAAGGAAAATGGCAGACATAAATCCAACTATTTCAATAATCACAGTAAATGTGAATAGACTGAACAATCCAATCAAAAAGAAAAAATTGTCAGACTGAATAAAAAAAAACAAGATCCAAACACATGCTGTCTACAAGAGACACATATTAGATTCAAAGATACAAAGAGGCTGAAAGTAAAAGGATATAAAAAGATCGGTCATACAAATGACAACCATAAGAAAGCTGGAGTGGCTAATATCAGGCACTAATACCAGTCAAAATTAATAAATAATACCAGATTTCAAAGCCAAAAACAATGTTATTACCAATAAAGACAGATGTATTATAACAATTACAGAGTTAATTCACCAGGAAGTTATAATAATTATAAACATATCTTTGCACTTAACAGAACCAAAAACACACAAAGCAAAAACTGACAAAATTGAAGGAGGAAATAGATAATTCAACACTAATGTCTGGAGACTTCAGTACCCTTCTTTCAATAATTGATAGAACTAGGCAGATCAACAAGGAAATGGAAGGCTTGAACAGCATTATAAACCAATTATACCTAACATCTATAGAATACATCATCCAGCAATAGTAGAATAAATTCTTCTCAAGTGCACCATGCAACATTCTCCAGGATATATATTAGTTGTAATAAATATAAAAAGGATTGAAATCATATAAAATATGCTCTCTGACCATCATGGAATAAAAATAGATACCCATAATAGAGAGAATAACAGAATTTTAGTAAATTTGACAAACATGTGGAAGCTGAACAACATATTTCTAAATAACAAGTCAAAGAAGAAATCATAAGGGAAGTGAAAAAATATATTCAGAAGAATGTAATGAACATACCAACATTTATGGGATGCAGCTAAAGCAGTGTTTCCAGAGGAATTTATAGCTATAATCACCCATATTAGAAAGAAGGGAAACCACATCTCAAAGCTACATCCCAAATGTACTCATTAAAGACACTGGAAAAAGAAAAACTAAATCCAAACCAAGTAGAAGGAAGGAAATAACTAAGACTTCATGGTGGAAATTAATGAGATAGAGAATAGAAAAACAATAGAGAAAATCAATAAAACCAGAACTCGGTTCTTTGAGAAGATGAACCACATCAGCCAATATTTAGCTAGACCAACCAAGAAAAAAAAGAGAGAAGGGTTAACTTACTGAAGTTAGTAGTGAAAAGAGGGACATTGCTACCAACATTAGAAAAAAAAGACTGTAAGCAAATATTATGAACAACTGAATACCAGCAAATTAAGAAAAGACTATAAGGAAATACTACGAGCAACTGAATATCAACAAATTAGATAATGTAGATGAAATGGACACATTTCTACAAACACAAACTACAGAATTGACTTGAGAAGAAATAAAATCTGAACAGTCCTATAATAAATACAGATATGGAATTTGTGTATTAATCATGTGCTTTTATTTTCTGTATGTCTGATGCTTTGGTATCTGGAGCCTTGTGGAACCTATAGAGAGATTGCCTCTTCCAAAGCAGCCAGTTCCTACAGATAATAACCTATTCACCTGTGAGTGCAAACTAATGAATCAAAGCCCACATCCCCACCATCTCTGCTATTGGGCTCTTATACTCTGGGCCACTATTCTCTTGTCCTAACTACCTAAGGGGTACCAGGTAACTAGGAACAACCCCTATTCCCCAGAGCCTACTGAAATTATTCAAATTAGCCAATTCTAAACCTGCTTCCACTGACTTCCATGGAAACCATAAAAAAAGTTCTTGCCAAAGTGTTCCCCTTGATCCCTTTGTCTCCAGACTGACCCTGTTGTTTCCTCATGTGTGTAAGAACTTGGGAACTGTGAGTAACAAACTATCTTTTCAATGGCAGTTATCTCTTGATCTACTAGCCTTACCACACTTGAATGATAATAAAACCCATGTTTTAAAACAATTAGTAATTTTAAAACTACCCACACAGAAAACCCCACATACAGATGGCTTCTCTGGTGAATTCTACAAATTTTTTAAAAAATATTTTATTTATTTCTTTGAGAGAGAGAGCACAAGTATGAGAAAGGGCTGAGGGAGAGGGAGAAGCAGGCTCCCTCAATGTGGGGTTTGTTGATAATGCGGGGCTCAATCCCAAGACCCTGGGATCATGACCTGAGCCAAAGGCAGACACTTAACCTACTGAGCCACCCAGGTGTCCCTGAATTCTACAAATATTTAAAGAAGAATCAACACCAATTCTTCACAAACTCTGCCAAAAAACAGAAAAGGAAGGAATTGTTCCCAACTCATTCTATGAAGCCAGTATGACCCAGAACCCAAAAAAGATATAACAACAAAAGAAAACGCAGACCAATATCCTTTATGAATATAGACACAAAAAATCCAGAAAAACATTTGACAAAATCCAACACCCTTTCATTAGTTGAAAAAATACTCCATAAACTAAGAATAGAAACTTTCTCTACCTAACAAAGGGCATCTATGAAAAACCCACAGCTAACATCATACTTAATGGTGAGAGACTGAATGTTTTCTCCCTAAGACTAGGAATAAGACAAGGATATCCATTCTTACTTGTATTCAACACTGTACTGCAGTGAATTAGGCAATTAGGCAAGAAAATAAAAGCATTCAGATGGGAGAGGAAGAAGTAAAACCATATTTGCAAATTACATAATCTTAAATATAGAAAATCCTAAGGAATCCACTAAAAAAACTATTAGAACTAAAAAATGAGTTTAGTAAGGATGTAAGCTAGAGTATCAATATATAAAAACCAATTGTATTTCTATATTCTTGCAATGAACCACTGAAAATGAAATCAAGAAAATGATTCCAGGGGCACCTGGGTGGTTCAGTCGGTTAAGCATCTACCTTTGGCTCAGGTCATGGTCCTGAAGTCCCAGATTGAGCCCTATGTCCAGTTCCCTGCTCAGTAGGGAGTCTGCTTCTCTTCTTCTGTTCCTCTTCATCACTCATGCTCTCTCTCATTTGCTCACTCTCTCAAAATAAATAAATAAATAAAATCTTTAAAAAAAAAAAAAAGAAAGAAAGTAAAAAGAAAATAGAGGCACCTGGGTGGCTCAATTGTTAAGTGTCTGCCTTCCGCTCAGGTCATGATCCCAGGGTCCTGGGATCGAGCCAGGCTCGCATCAGGCTCCCTGCTCAGCAGGAAGCCTGCTTCTCCCTCTCCACCTCCCTGCTTGTGTTCCCTCTCTCGCTGTGTCTCTCCCTGTCAAATAAATAAATGAAATCTTAAAAAAAAAAAAAAAAAAGAAAAGAAAAGAAAAGAAAGAAAATGATTCTATTTATAATATCAAAGGAATAAATACTCAGGAATAAATTTAACAAAGGAAGTACGAAGTATATACCCTGAAATTCATTAAATATTGCCGGAAGAAATTAAAGAAGACCTAAATAAATGGAAAGACATCCCATGCTCATTGATCAAAAGACAATATTGTTAGATATGGCAATCCTAACCCAACTGATCCACAGATTCAGTGCAGTCCCTTTTGAGATTCTAGCTTACCTCTTTGCAAAAATCGACAAGCTGATCCTAAAATTCATATAGAAATTCAAGGGATGCAGAATAACCAAAACAATCTTGAAATAGAAGAATAAAGGTGGAAAATTCACCCGTCTCGATTACAAAACAGTACAAATTACAATAAGCAAGGTAGTGTGGTTATTGGCACAAGGACAGACATATAGACCAACAGAATAGAATTGAGAACCTGAAATAAATTCTTACATTTATAGGCAATTGAATTGCAATGAGGATGTCCAAACAATTAGATGGAGGAAGAATAATTTCTTCAACAGATGATACTGGAACAACCAGATATTCACATGAAGAAAGGAGGAGCTCTGTATCACACCATTTACAAAAATTAACTGAGGGGCACCTGGGTGGCTCAGTGGGCTAAGCCTCTGCCTTCGGCTCAGGTCATGATCTAAGGGTCCTGGGATCGAGCCCTGCATCAGGCTTTCTGCTTGTCGGGGAGCCCGTTTCCACCCCCCACCCCCCCACGCCTGCCTCTCTGTCTGCTTGTGACCTCTCTCTGTCAAATAAATAAATAAAATCTTTTAAAAAATTAACTGAAAATGGATCAAAAACCTCTTAAATATAAGAACTAGGGGCACCTGGGTGACTCAGTCAGTTAAGCTTCTGACTCTTGATTTTGGCCCAGGTTGTGATCTCAGGGTTGTAAGATCCAGACCCACATGAAGCTCCAAGCCCAGTGGGGAGTCTGCTTGAGATTCTCTTTGTCCCTCTCCCTCTGCCCCTCTTCCCCTGCCCTCTGTACTCTGTATTTCTCTCTAAAATAAACAGATAAATCTTAAAAAAAAAAAGAGCTAAAACTATAAAACCTTTGGAAGAAACTATAGGTGGAAATCGTCATTATCTTGGATCAAGCAGTGATTTCTTAGATATGACACCAAAAGCACAGCAATAAAAGAAAATACAGATAAACTGGACTTCATCACAACTTAAAACTTTCATGCTTCAAAGGACACTATCAGGAAACTGGAAAGGCAACTCACAGAATGGGAGGAAATATTTGCAATTTATATATCTAATAAAGAAATTGTATTTGAAATATAAAAAGAAATTTGATAACTCAGAAACAAAAAGACAAATAAACCAGTTACATATAGGCCAAGGATCTGAATGGGCATTTTTCCAAATATGACATATACATGGTCAATAAACACAAGAAGAGATGTTCAACTTTATTAACCATCAAAGAAATGCAAATTAAAACCACAATGAGATACCACTTCAAACCTGCCAAGACAGCTATAATCAAAAAGTGTAGGTGGGGATGTGGAGAATTTGGAACCCTGATATATTGCTGATGGGAATGTAAACTGGTATAACCCCTTTGGAAAAGTCTAGAAGTTCCTTAAAAGATTAAACACAGAGTTACCACATAACCCAGACATTCAACACCTAGGCATACAATCAAGAGAAATGAAATGTACACGTCCACAGTAAAAGGTGGACACAAACGTGTGCAGCAGTATTATTCACAACACCAAAAAGTGGAAACAACTCTAATATCTGTCAACTGGTGAACAGATAAATAAAATGTGGTATATTCATGCACTGGAATTTTATTCACCCATAAAAAGGAATGAAGTACTATATATCCTCTAACGTGGATAAATCTTGAAAATATTCTAAGTGAAAGAAGCCAGACACAAAGGGCTGTGGTTCAGATATTGTGTGATTCTGTGTATATGAAATGCCCAGAATAGCCTAATCTAGAAAGGCAAAATGTAGATAAGTGATTGCCTCCAGATATAAGGGAGACTGACGTCAAGGTGGAGAGACTAAGTGCATACCAGAGTTGGATACAAGGGTGCAGTGGTGCCTCAAAAGCGCTGGGGCAATTTGGAGAGGTGGGAAGGCCAGAGACATTTAGAAACAAAAAAAAATGCTTGAGTTGGATGGGATGTTGAAGTATATGTAGGAGTTCTCCCAGTAGAGGAAGGAGGTGACGAAGGGCATTCTAGGAAGGGAAGGGCATGCTCAGAAGTTCTGATGTGTAAAATACTGGGCCTGCTCAGTAACTGTGTGATTAGTTAGGTATGCCTGGATCACAGAGTGTGCTGAAAGTTTTCAGTGGGGGTGGAGGAAAGTCTGCAAGATAAGGCTGGAGAGGCACACCATGTTAAGGAGTTAGGACTTAGCCTCCTCGGCAAAGGTACGTCTGCATTCAGCAGAGGCCAGCATTACCTTAAGAAGCCTGCAAGGAATCTGTTGTTAAGACAAAATGGCAGCCGTGCAATAAACAAAAAATGGTTCGTTTTACTTTAAATACTCCTGAGGAAGACTTAAGCAATGATCTCAAGCCAGAAAGAGCCAAGTCTGGCAGAACAGTTTAACAGCCTGGCTAAGCATTTGCTGGAGTGTCTACCCTGGGTGACTCTCATGTCTCTGTTGCTTTTATCAGGACTTCTTCTCTTAGTTACTGAGCATCCCCTGTTTTCAGGGTTTTTAAAAATACTAAAATGGGATTGCTCCACTGGCTCCGTGAGTCTCATTACCGAATGATTTCAGACATAAGAGTTTTGATGCCGCCAGAGCTGAAGATAGCAAAACGACTGATCCAGTGGGCAAAAGAATAGTAATATGCCCTTCTTTCTCATCAAGGGGTTCTTAAGCTTTGTGAAGCTGAATCCTGAATTGAATACTCTCGGCTAAACCTAGGACTTGGTTAAAGTCCCAAATAAAAATGGGAAATAATCCCATTTTTATTTCAATTATATGAACTAGAAAGCTACAAGTGAAGACACGCATGGAGAAAGCAGAGATTGGCTATTCTGTGGCTAAGTAAATAGAAATTCTTTGTTGGAGTCTTATTTTGCATGTGTGTGTGACACATCCACACACAAAAATAAATAAATAGAAGAACTAGTAAGGATACATGAGTCACTGAGGATGTTTTAAACTATGTGGCTCCCCCAGGAGATGGCCCAAGAGCCAGCGCCGAGTGATTCAGCATGGGAAATAACCAGAAAGAGCAAATGCCAACAGTGAAGGGAGCTGAAAGCAACTCAGAGGTGGGGAAAAGTGGGACCTCCGCTTGCTGTTGAGAATTTTAAAAGGATGATCTCAGGGGATTAGCGAAGGGCTGGGCTCTAACCTGCTTGTTCTAAAGGTAGCTTAGAAGATCCAGCTGGAAAAGAACAGTAAGAAGTGACAGTTGTCACTGTCATTGCAAACCCAAGAAGATTCTTTCCAACAAGAAACCTCTTGCTGGGTCTTGTTTTGGGGTTCTGCCTTTAGCTTGGAATCAGAAACAACTTGACCTACAAAGCTTCTTCTTACTACAGCTTTTCCTCCCCTTGGTTCATGAAATGGCATGCCAGCCCTGTTAAATTCTGACAATCTCTGCTGCTTGCCACCGTTCATGCCTTGCTGCGGTATTCACTTGGAGAACAACACCCTCCAGAGTTGTTTGGGTGATGACTACTTGGAAGGTTATGCCCACGTGCCTGGGTAGGATGTCAAATGGCCTCTTGCATGTGTGTACCTGGAGACACAATAAATATGACGTGGTGCTGTGGAGTATCCACACAGGAGTAAATATCTTAACTGAATTTCAAATTCTGAAGAGCAAAGTCATCATGCCACTTTCAACCTCTATAGGGCTCCTTTCTAAAGAACTCAGAGTGACTTAAAACAATGACAACATGAAAAACCTCCCACAAGACAGAAAATTGGTAGGTATCATTTGTTGAATGCCGATTACATGGCAAGCAGTCTTCTAAGCATGATTAGTTGTACACTTTAGGTGAATTATGTACTCTCCATGAGCTTGAGTTTATCTACAACATGGGTTAAACAGCCTTCCTCAAGAATCACAAATTTGGAAAAAAAAATCACAAATTTGGTTGCCCACTGGTGGCTAAGTAAGTAGTGGGAGCTGGGTGTATGCACTTGAGCAATTACTTGGTGAGTTGTACCTGGCACTCTGGGTAGCCTACTCACCAGCCATGCCTCTTCTTTCCTGCCAACAGATCCTGCCTTCCCACTTAGAACACCAGGAAGTGCGAGACATGCTTCCCACTTCCCTTGCCAGGAGGGTATTGGTAATATTATCCAGTCCTGGCCGGGGCGGGGCAGGGGTTGGGGGAAGCTGGGTTGGGTTGTTGTTTTTTTTAAGATTTTCCTTTTTTTTTTTTTTAAGATTTTATTTATTTATTTGACACAGAGAGAGAGAGAGCACAAACAGAGGGAGTGGGAGAGGGAGAAGCAGATTCCCCGCTGAGCAGGGAGCCTAATGTGAGGCTCCATCCCAGGACTCTGGGATCATGATCTGAGCCAAAGGCAGACACTTAACCAACTGAGCCACCCAGGGGCCCCAAGATTTTCCTTTATAAGAAAAAGAAACCAGTGGAAAGGCATGTTCTCCTCTTCTGGACATATGTGTGTGTGTGTGTCTGTCTGTCTCCATGTGAAAGATGAGCCTTTGGAACAGTGGTAGAAATGAGGAGAAACATCATAGCTGACATGCTAAAAGGTATCAGAGAGGAAAGGTGGGAAACATCAGCGTGGGTGGGGCAGCAGTCCTTGACAACTTTTTTTGTGCCACAGTGTTAACCTTGAACTTGAACTACCCTACGTGGGACTGCACGGAGGTTATAAATCCTCACTCGAAATGACTATTAGCTGGATGTCCCTTACATGCCACTGGGTCGGCTGTGTGCTACCACATGCATTCCTCCTCTGAGGAAGTGGGCGTCATGTGGCCCCTGTTGGTTGCCGCCAGATGAGGAGTTTTCAAGAAGAGCCAGAAATCAAGATTTCTGTATAAAACTCCAGATTTTTAATTGTTGGCTCAAGTTAAAGAAATATGTGCAAGCCAAACAAAACACATTTAGAAGCCAAGTTCAGCCCATAGGCGGACAATTGGCAACCCCTGATCTACCTCAGATAGTTGTAGGAACTAAATTAAATGAGTTTAAAATAAGATCAGTAATAATAGCAAACATTCACATAGCACTTAATACATCCCAGGCATTATTCTGCTTGCTTTACCTGTCTAGTCCGCATGTGTAACCAAGTCTCACAACCACCTCATGGGCAGCTATAGTTAGAATTTCCACTTTACAGATAAAGAAAGTTGGGAAAAGAGAGCCGCCTTGTCTTGCCCCTTCAGACCCAGGGGCAGGGATGGTCTTCCCTGGGACCTTCACCATGCCTCATTGGATCCCTTAGCCCTGCCTACACTTCTGTATGTGGTCCCTTTTATAAATTCTTTTTCGTTATACTCTTTTGAATATGCCATCCATCGCTCACTGGGACACTGACGGTACAAATGATGAAGAAGGCAGTTGAATCCCTGCCCTCCTGGGGTTTATATTCTGGTAAAGAACTACATATACAAGATAGCCACAGGTGCCATGAAGAAAATAGTCAGGTAACGTGATTGCACAATGGCCAAGAGAGGCCACTTGAGGGGGTGACATTTGAGCCGAGATGTAAACACCAAGGGGAAGCCAGCAATCCCAAGGTCTGGGAGACCCCTTTTGGGCAGATGTGCATATATGAAAGCTTTAGGGCAAGGACAAGCATGGAGTGCTGGAAGAATGAAAAAGGACCAGGAAGGCTGGAAATTGGTGATGTCAGGGAGAGTGTTAGGAGGATGGTCAGGGAAGCAGAAGGGACCAGTCAGTGCTGGGTGTGCTGAGATTTGAGCTTTAAGGCTGTTAGAAATTCTGGGGGTACTGGGGTGACTCAGTCGGTTAAGGATGTGCCTTTGGCTCAGGTCATGATCCCAGGGTTCCAGGTTCAAGCCCAGTGCCAGGGTCCCTGCTCAGCAGGGAGTCTACTTCCCCCTCTGCTCCCCGCACCCCCATTCTCTTTCTCTCTCTCTCTCTCAAATAAGTAAAATCTTTTTTTAAAAAAGACTGTAAGGAATTCTTGGAGGGCCTTCAGACAGGGGAGTTATTTGAGCTGTTTTTTTACAGCTATAGTCTTCTCCTGTGTGGACTGTGGATTACACACCAGCAAGAATGGGAAGTTATTGCCACAGTCCAGCCTAGAGTTGCTGGTGCTTGAGCAAGAGTGGTGGCAGTCCAAGTGGAGAGACGTGAATGGTTTGGAGAAGATTCTGAAGTATCGTAATACTTCGGTTTTTCCCTCCTAGGCCCCTGGAGGATGGTGAGCACTCTATGATATTTTTTTTAATTTGTATTTTCATGTTTGTTATATACCTTAAAATTAATAGGAACATATTCTGGATCATGTGTATGCCCCACCTTATAAGAGCATAGTTTCACCACGTAACTTCAGTGGCCTCATGTCATTCCATTCCTGAGACCTCCACCTTGCCAAATAGCTGCCCACGTTTCCACTGAAAGACAACACACACACAGAAACCTACACCAGGGGCGCCTTGGTGGCTCAGTGGGTTAAGCCTCTGCCTTCGGCTCGGGTCGTGATCTCAGGGTCCTGGGATCGAGCCCCGCATCGGGCTCTCTGCTCAGCAGGGAGCTTGCTTCCCTCTCTCTCTGCCTACTTGTGATATCTCTTTCTCTATCAAATAAATAAATAAAATCTTTAAAAAAAAAAAAAAAAAGAAACCTACACCAGCCCCAAGTATACAGCTCCATGAATCTTCACAAACCGAACATCTCCATGGAACCAGCACACAGTTTAAGAACGAACACAACACTCCAGGAACCTCTCTCACGTGCTCTCCAAGTCCCCCCCGGCCCACCCGCCAAGAGTACCCATCACCCTGCCTTCTAACACCATAATTTACTTTTGCGAGCTTTTGAGTTTTATGTGAATGCAGAGAAGAGAGCTACATGAGCAGAGGAAGCCGACCTCTAAAACTCCCATCCTCGTGTGTGGGCAGTATGGGGGCTCCCACCAGGGACCGACCCTCAGTTTTAGTCCATGCTTCCTGGGCACTGTGCTGAAGATCTGACCTCAGAGACTAGAAACCAAATTATCCTCAAGGGGTGAAGCCATCTCATTAGCATATCACAGCCATGTCGCTGCTTGCCTGGGTCCCCGTGAACAGACGGGCCAGCTCCATCACGTCCCAACAGTAGTGCTGGGTGTAGAGAATGTTCACGTGTTGTGGCCCGAGGCTATTCTGCAACACGGTATTTTCCCACACTTTAGGGAAGTCATGACGTGTTGAGAGTAAAATGGTGATATCTTTACTTTTATCCTTGCTTTTCCAGTCTATACCCCCAGCTGCTTCCCCGGGTCCCAGCCTGAAAGGGATTTTCATTAATCTAGAAGAAAAACCCCGCTGAACCTGCTTCTAGTCCACCAGTCCCCCACCCCAGTGTCAAGACAGGGAAGCAGGCAAAATCTACTTTTGAGGTACTCTCTTGTTCACTCTAGTGGTCCCGACCCCTCCTGTTACTGCAGGGACCTCCCACTAGTCCCCAGGGTCCCTCACTGGAAGCACACCCCTCCCCCCAATCAAAACGTAGCCCTGTCATTTTCCACTCTTTCCCAGTTCTGTCTTCTCTTATGTGATGATGGGTGGCATTGGGTTAATCAGAGGAATGCCCCATGTGGTTCAGTGGAAAGAGCACTGCATTTGGGTGTAAAAAGGCCTGGTTCTAGTTCTAACGTTATGTTAGTTAGATTCATTGGCTGAAAGTGACAGAATTTATTAGGCAAAAAACAAACTAAAAAAAAAAAATAGAAACACCCTATAATTAATGAGTTCCTACAGGGATCAAGGATCAGACACAGTCATATCGGGATCTACAATAATGTCATTAGGACGGACTCACCCTCTCCATCTCTTAGTACCGCTTTCCTTGGCTCTCTACTCATAGTGACAAGGTGGCTGCCAATGGTCCTATCTTCTTAGCAACCCCAATGGATCATTTGAACTTCTCTTTTCCAGTGTTCTGAAATCAAGTCTCATCAGCTTTGATTAGCCTCCTGGGAACACATGTCTTGATGCTCTGATTGGCCAGCCCTAGTCACATGTTCATCCTGGATTTGGGAGTCAAGTCAGCAGGATGCAAAATGCTAAGAGTGAGAGTGGCAAGCACTGGTTCTCCAAAGGGACTGAGGCAGGTTAAAGCAACAGATGTCTTTAGCTACTAATTGATCATGAAAGCTTAACAAATCTTTCTACCCCTGGGCCTGGTTTCTCACATGCAAAATGAGAAGGATATGGACCCTATAACCCTCAGGACACTTCTACTTCAACATTCTAGAATTCTACCGAATTCCTCACGAGAATGCAAGGTAGTGTTTTCACCTCTCAGAGGATAACTCCTTAATCCAATTAAAAGGGGGAACAATAGAGACACAGCTGTGCATAGGGTAAGCCTGTTGAGAAGACAAATCCCACTATCAGTGCATGCCTTCTCTATCCACTCTGCAGGAACCCTGCCCAATGACCCTTAAGGAAGCAAGCCAGAGGGACGCCTTGGGGGGCTCAGTCGGTTAAGCATCTGCCTTCAGCTCAGGTCATGATCAAGGTTTGGTTCAAGTTCAGGTTCTGGGATCAAGCCCCATGTCAGGCTCCCTGCTCAGCAGGAAAGTGTGCTTCTCCCTCTTCCTCTCCCTCTGCTTGTGTGCTCTCTCACTTGCTCACTCACTCTCAAATAAATAAAGTCTTAAAAAAAAGAAGCAGCAGCAAGCCAGAAAGACTGGTGCCCCCCTGGAGAGGGGTGGATGGAATTTGAACTAGCCATTCATTAAATGATTTAAATCAACCAGCACTTATTATGCACCTCCTGGATCCCAAGCATTCTACAAGGCTCTGGGAATGAACAGTGAATAAGGTATAGTTCCTGGTTCTCTAAGACAACACTCTTGAGGTAGGCACACACACATAAACCACTGATTAACAATTCAGAGTGTCAAGGGCAAGGCAGGATAAGGCTGCTCAGATAAGCTGCACCGAACCAGTGGGAGACAGGGTTTAGGGCATGAAGAGATGAGGGAATAGTCAGAGACATGTTCTGAATGGCGGCCATGTGGAGTTTAATGGGGGAAATGGCAAGAAGGGAGGCCAGATCTGGTCATGATGGAACTGAAGGACCAAACCAGGAAGACGGAATGTTAATCATGAAGGTACTGGGAGCACTGAAGGATCAGCAAGAGAGCAAGACCACACATCTTCAAAGGATCTGCTATGTAGATCTGAGAGACCTAAGACTGGGTTGCTGTCTTCATGAAGCTTATAATCAGGCCATCTTCTCGGTAAAGGGACTCATGTGCAATATCTGTCCACTTGCTTGTGTCATTTTTGTGTTGTGTATGTTTGTTGACTCAAGCTTTGCTTTTTTCCATGTGGAATGTACTTTACCCTTCAGAAAAATGCCGGCACCTGAAACAAAGACTAAAAAGTCCATTCCTGTTCCCAGAATGCTTAGAGACGCTCCCTAGGTGTCTGCTGACAATTGGACTCTACCCTCCACATCTCACATCTGATTATAGAACAGCTCGAGATGTCTGAAGACCCCAGATAGTGTAAGGATTTTATAATCCATCGGCAGTAAAGGGGCAGATCTGGGCCCCTCTGCTGGCTGCTCAAAGCACCTCATTGGACTGTCTCTATAGAAGGGAGAAAGTCCAGTTTTCTACAGAAAATTGGTCTATGCCAAGGGAATCATGGGTCCCTGCATGCCTAGGCTTGGGGGGAGGAGATGATTCCTAATGGCATAAATCCTCAGAGCCTCATGTATCTGGAGGAAAAGCAGACATGTCCCAGAATAGCAGGGCTGCCTTGGATGGGAGAGAACCAAAGAAAAGCACTAAAGGATCTGCGAAAATAAAGTGTACCTGATCAACCCAAAACCTTGTTCTAGAGAACATGTGGCTTCCTGATTCTGCCATGAAATCACAAATACATGAAAAGTGGCTGATTTACACAGAAATTTGACACTCTCGGTGCACTCTGATAGTCAATTCGTAATCATGTGGGCTAACCACGGAGACCTTTGCTACATGTCATGCAAAGGGAGGAATAATTTTTTTTCTTTTTTTTTTGAGATTTTATTTCTTTATTTGACAGACAGAGATCACAAGTAGGCAGAGACAGGCAGAGAGGGAGAGAGGGAAGTAGGCTCCCTGCTGAGCAGAGAGCCCGATGGGGGGCCGATCCCAGGACCCCGAGACCAAGACCTGAGCCGAAGGCAGAGGCTTAAACCCACTGAGCCACCCAGGCACCCGGTGGAATAATTTTTCTTAAAGACATTCATATTTGGCTTCCAAGTGCCTTCTTTTTGGGGAGGGGGGAACTAGCTTTGACTTTCGAGCTCTGGTTCACCGAAGACTGAGTGACAATGACAGCAACAACGACAATCACTAAGCATCATTGCGTTTTCAAATCTTGTTCATATCCATTGTCTCACTTGAGTGTCTCCGTCCCCTGTTGTGTGAGTGAGTAGCAACACCTTCCAGACAAGGGACGAAGCCCAGAGCCACGACACAGTGACCACATCCTCAGAGCGAAGTCCCCAACTCAGACTTCTAATGGGAATACAGTGCTCTCTCTAGGACGGGTGGAAAAAGCCAAAAACGAAACGAAACTAAAAAGCCGGTGGCAGAACGAAACGCGTTTGCTGCCGAGGCTTTCCATGAGGATGAGAAACTGGTAACAAAGAAGCCATTTTTCACAAGGGCTCACATGTGAGCTCTCATTTCTTTTTTCCTACTTATACAAGAGCTTTGTTGTTGTGAAAGGCCCTTCTCATTCACAATGAGAAAATACCTTCTGACAGCCCTGCGATTAGTAAGGGCCTTCAGATATTGATTTCCTCTGTTCTTGGCATTAGCCTTTCTCCCAGGGCTCCATACGCGCTCTCGATAGCCAGAAAAGCTGGAGTTACTAAATTGGACTCTAAACGAATTTAGCTGTTTCCCATCACTGTCTCTCAGCTGCGTTCCCAAGGCTTTCTCGTCCCTCCCCAGTGACGAGCAAGAGCATCACTAGGCAGAGATTTAGAAAGGGGGTTGGGTGGGAGGAAAGGGGACTGGAGAGCCAAAGGAGAGGGAAGGAGGAGGAAGCAAATAGATCCCTGGATAGAAACTCAAGAAATTCCTTTGTGAAAGTCACATTCCCTTTGAAGAAAGGAGAGGGTGGAGCATAAAACAGAAGTTACTGAGGACATGCTCTTATCATTCATTCATGCATTCATTCATTCCACAAGCGTTTACTGAGATCCTACCAGCACCAGGGACTACAGTAGGCTCTGAGAACACACAGAATTGGCAACAACAATTTAATTCCTACCTTTAAACAGGGGACAACAGGGCAAGTTGTGCTCCCCAGGAAGCTGACTCGGAGACAGCGATCAGAAGGCATAAGTTGCACCAGGGAGTCCCCTTAAGATTAACATCCATGAAAGGAAGGGAAGGAAGCAGGAGTGAGCAGGGGATGCAGTCAAAATATGAAAGAGTCTCAAGAGAAGCTTGGGCCAGCCCTGCAAGGGGTTCTAAGGATGGGATGACCTGCCAGAGCTGGTCCCAGATGAGGGAGAAAGCCAAGCCTGCATAGCCCCATGTAGATCAGTCATGGGAAGGAGCCAGGGTCTTGGCAGGGCAGCTCTCTTCAGCTGGGGCCAGGCCACAGGGGCTGACAGCTGGGGGTCACATTTCTAGCAGTGGAGACCCACTGGCAGACTTTCGCACTGAAGGCGAATCCTCGAGGCCCACACGGAGTCCATGCTTTAGTGGAGAGGCAACCCGCCATGAAGTCATCACGGAAAGTATAATGGCACTGTCACTGGTGCTACAAGGGAGACGGACACAGTACCCTGAAAAAGTGCAACCTCGATTAGGGGAAGCACACCTACAGAGCCCGGGGTTGGGAGGGAGGGCAAAGGGAAAGAGACAGGGAGCTTCTCTGAATGTAAAATGGCCAGTTCGTGGTTGAGTGCTCATGCATGCCAGCTACCTACCGTGTTCCCCATTTTATTTTTTTTTAAGATTTTATTTATTTATTTGAGAGAGAGAGAGAGAGCATGAAAGGAGAGAGGTCAGCGGGAGAAGCAGGCTTCCTGCCAAGCAGGGAGCCCGATACGGGACTCGATCCTGGGAGTCCAGGATCATGACCTGAGCCGAAGGCCGTCACTTAACCAACTGAGGCCACCCAGGTACCCATGTTCCCCATTTTAGACACATCCTCTTCGTTTGGCTCCATGACAACCCACCAGATAGGTTTTGTTCTCAGGGTCCTTCTGGCATCCCTTGAGATCAAAACACATCATTTTCTGGAACCCTCTGAAACCAGAAATGACAGACCCGACAGGCTACTGAGTCAAAGTCACAGCCAAGCAATGGGGCAGAAATCAAACCAGCAAGTTCTCTGAGCAGAGAGAGGACTTGCAGGAACACACAGATGCAAACTGAACTAGGCTCCTTCATGGGAACCCAAAAAGGAACACAATCAGTATAAACCAAACACCAAAGCAAGTTTTTACCAGATTTACACATAATAGCGCTGATCATTTTCACAAGACTTCAACAAAATATTAGATTTGGTTCATTCACACATTCACTTAGCCATACTGCATTTGGGAGCTATAGAAATCAAGTAAACTGTACTGAAACATAAAACCAATCAACTATGACTCTTGACGCAGCCAATAATACATTGTAATGAAAAGATTTTTTTTCAAATTTTTTTGGGTAAGTAATAACATAGCTCTGGTTTCTACATCTATTAATATATATATTTTAAAGGGGAAATAACACAAACCTGAGAGGACGGTAAGGACATCTGTGAAGCTCTAAAAGTTGAGCAATTAGCAACTTTCAGAAACAGAACACAAAACACAGGCATTGGTAGGCTGAAGTGCGTGAAGACAGAGCTTCTGAAAGTGTGGTCCTCAGACGTAAGGCAGCACCTGGGAGCTGTGTTAGACTTACAAATCTCCAGGCTCCATCTCCCCCCCGCCCCCCCACGCCATCCCCAACCGCAGCAGCTGCCAAAGAATCTCTGGAGGTGGGAGCCCAGGCATCCGTGTTGGAACAATTCTCCTGGAGGAGCGCCTACCCCTGCAGGTTTGCCCCGGAGTGAGGAGCAGGAGCACGGCAGGATGAGGGACTGTCGGCACCTTCGGACTCTCCCCTGATGTGATTCTTAGGTTTGCTTGAGTCTGAGAACCACTGCTCTCACATATGTAAGCATATTTTCAAATGACTATAATATAGTGGGCAACACATTTGAAGACTCCACCGGAGATTTCCACAGATCCCTCGGGGACAGTTAGGAATGACTGGCTTAAGGTAAACCAATATTTGTGGAACATCTGTTTTAGTTCTAAAGTTTGGAGAGATTCTATTTTACCTATTGGATCTTACAGCATCTTCTAGGAGGCAGGTATCTTTAACCTCACTTAGGTAACCGAGATTTATTTATTTATTTGTCAGAGAGAGAGGGAGAGAGCGAGCGAGCGAGCACAGGCAGACAGAGTGGCAGGCAGAGGCAGAGGGAGAAGCAGGCTCCCTGCCGAGCAAGGAGCCCGATGTGGGACTCGATCCCAGGATGCTGGGATCATGACCTGAGCCGAAGGCAGCCACTTAACCAACTGAGCCACCCAGGCTTCCCCAGGTAACCGAGATTTAAAGCTGAGTAACCTGCCAATAGCAACGCCGATGAAGCCATCAGGCTTGCAGTTCAGGGCTGTGGCTTTGCAGAGCCTGGGCTGGTTATTAGATGTATGTTTCTCCAAGGGCAGGAAGCATCTCACCAGGGGATAAGAGACAACTTAATGTGGTAGAGGAAGTAATTTTAAAAGGCAGAGGAGATGGCATTAAGCAAGACATCACATTGTAAGAAACACTACTAAAAATTGCTAAAGCTCCTTATAGAGCCAGACCCCATTATAGGAGTTCTGTATATGAAATAGGAAATATTATCCTCAGATCTACAGATGAGGAAACGGAGGCACACAGGCTACACAACTGGTAAAAGATGGGGCCCCAGAATTAGAACCCAGACTTCGGGGCACAGTCCACCCACTGAGCTATCGACCTCTCCCTTTATCATTCTTTCCATCTGTCTGATTCCATGAAAGGAGCTCAGGTGTAGAGCTGGCTGGTCTTTTTCACCCTTTCAATATCTATGAGTCTTTCTTTGTAACCAAGAGAGAAAACCTCAGGTTCAGAACCGTCTGTTTTGGTGCCATTGTTTTGTTCTCCTGGATACATTCTATCTTTGGTAAGTGATACTGAATTCTTCACTACGGAAAAGTACGTTATCGAAAGAAAGAATTTACATCAATAATAGTCATTCCGAGAGGTATATGGCAGCGGGGTACCCAGATGAGGGAACGCGATGTAAAGGCGGTGAACAGGTGGCCACATTTTGGGGAAGTGGTGCAATTTCAGTGTGATGCTTCCACTGTTCTCCATTCTCAAGCTGTTTTGGTTCTCTAAATTCCCTTGTTACATTTAGGAACCTTGAACCAAGCAAGGACAGAGAGGTCCTCAGCATTCTTAAGAAAATATCTTCCCCTTTCACTACTGGCTCTCCATGTTTCCTTCTGCTCTGACTTTGAAGCCTCTTTCAGGTTTTTTTCACAAGGAGCCCTGATCCAACAACCAGGATCCCTGCATTTGCAAAGGGGAAACACTGCCGCAGAATCTTCTGTCCATTCATACTTCCTTCTCTCTCTTTTCTGGGTACTTGTGAGAGCTCTGCTTCCCAGTTTCCTTAAAATTAGGGGGGCCCACGAGACCGACTTCTGCACTGACTCACGAATACAGGTGATGTGTAACACGTAAGAGGGAGTGCGCCTTCCCCAAGCTTTCTCCTTCTGTCCTAGTGACCTGGGAGCTCCATGGTGGGCTCACATGATGAAGATTCCGTCTCTGAGCTCCCACTGGGACAAAAGCTACCCTAGAGAGGCATCAGACCTGTAGTGGATCCAGAGCAGGAGGGCAAAAAATAACCTTTCTGTGCCACACTGAGGATCCAGGGCTTGGTTTCCTACCATTTAATCTTGCCTATCCTGAGCAATATGAGTATATCTCATCAAGATAGTGTTCATTATATTAGAAAGTGCTGTCCATGCCAGGGAGTCATTTTCTCTGGAGTATAAAGGAACTGTCTGAAGTGTTCAAGAGGATGTTGCAAACAGGGATTACTTGAAACTGTAGGACCTGAGCCTTCTGCAAGTCTTCCCTGTGTAGCGGGACCCCGGCAGGATGGGGTGGGGCTGGTGAGGGATGGATGAGAAGGGTTCAAACGCAAGTTGAGAGAATGCCTCCAATTCTGTTTTTGAGAAGCCATCCCTTGCTTAAAGCCAGCCCACCTCCAACTTCGTGGTTGATAGACGGACACAGCATGATTCTGGTAGATAAATGTGGGAGTCCTTACCCTTCTCTGAAACCAGGGATGGGAATCATTCAATGCTCTGGGAGGGGTTCTCTTTGTTTCTGTTGTCAGAATTAACCCGGCAGCCTTTCACATAGCCGAAGAAGGCACTTCTCCGATTTTTGAGAGTATGTTTTCTTGTTTTTGTTTTAAAAATCAGGTGGAAATCTCATACCCAAAGTTCTCTCCAATTAAGCCTTCTGCAAAATTAAGAGAGAGCATAATTATGAGAAAATACACATGCAAATGTGTTTATTTTATAAAAAGAAGGCTTCATATTCGCTCCATGACTGTGTGTGTCCCAAACACACACACATCACAGGAGACTTAATTTTGACGACAGCCAACACCTACCAAGTACACTCTGTATTAAGCACTTTGCCTGCCCTCCAGGGACTCCTCCCAACAGCTCTACAAGGCAATTTTTTTTTTAAGATTTTATTTATTTATTTGTCAGAGAGGAGAGAGAGAGAGAGCGAGCACTGGCAGATGGAGGCAGAGGGAGAAGCAGGCTCCCTGCCGAGCAAGGAGCCCGATGTGGGACTCGATCCCAGGACGCTGGGATCATGACCTGAGCCGAAGGCAGCTGCTTAACCAACTGAGCCACCCAGGCGTCCCTCTACAAGGCAAATATTGATACTGTTCCCAATTTAGACACGAAAGAGGGTCCAGCGCCTTGCTTAAGGAACATAGCTAACCAGTGGCAGCGGCAGGATTCAAACCCTGGCCTGTGATCCCCAAGCCTGGGCTGATCCTGGAATCACAGGCAGTGCCACAGCTCTCTTTCAAAAAAGAGGACACAGAGGGATTGAGGTTTTTTCCTGAGCATCCTCTGTGAGATCAGCAACAGCCTGCAGCATCAGTGGTTCAGGAAGCACGGTTCTGTTGGGAAACTGTTTATCTTAAAAACCACCTAATAGGGGCGCCTGGGTGGCTCAGTGGGTTAAAGCCTCTGCTTTCAGCTCAGGTCATGAAACCAGGGTCCTGGGATCGAGGCCCACATCAGAGTCTCTGCTCAGCAGGGAGCCTGCTTCCTCCTCTCTCTCTGGCTGCCTCTCTGCCTACTTGTGACCTGTTAAATAAATAAATAAAATCTTAAAAAAAAAAAAACACCTAATAATACGCTACTTCTGGGATGGAGAGAGAGAGCTGATGCCTTCATTGTCACCGAGAGCCTGAGGGGATCTGAACCACTGCTCCCAGTCCAGTGGAACCAACCTGCAGCCCCATCGCAATGCCTGGCATGTCCCCAGACCTACTTGGAGGAGGAGACTGGCTCCAGGGCAGGAGACCCAGGTGATGGTTTCTGAGAACAGAATCATCATCATAACCAATAAACCCATATTAATTCATTCAATCCCCGTAACAACTCTGCAGGGGGAATCTCTGAGGCTCAGAGAGGTTAAGGAACTTGCCCAATATCATACAGCAAGAGGGGCTGAGCTGTAAAGCCAGGCAGGCTGGCTCAGTGCCAGCACTCTTAATCACCATGTGGTGTACAAAAAGTACATACTGATTGGGAGCCTTGAGGGTTGGGTCTAGGCCTCACTGTACCACAAACCGTGGATGTCCTTGCACAAACATAACTTTTTAGGTCTCCATCTGTAACTAAGGGACTTCGTAAGAGTCTATTACGATGACTGTCCCAAGATCAAAAGAGTAACAAAGAAAGTGTACTTCTTTCTGTGACATATCATGGCCCCAAATGTGGAGCCTGAGTATCCAGGGACGCTGGATACAACATTATCACCACCAGCAGCAGCATTTCCCAACTCATGCTTTATATCCATTACGTCTGATCCTCACCAACAACCCTGAAAGTTAAATATGTGTGATAGACATCTATGACATCTATGATTTAGTCTGCCTGGTATGGCTGCATTTCCTGGGAAAAGCAACCTCCCTTCTTTGAGGACTATCCTTCTCCAACATGTGCTGCTGTTGCTTTTTCTTCTTTTTCTCCTTCTCCTTCTCCTTCTTTTTTTTAAAGCAGGTTCCACACCCAGCATGGGGCTCAACTCAGGGCTTGAACTCATGACCCTGGGATCAAGACCTGAGCTGAGATCAAGAGTCCAACGCTTAACCCGCTGAGGCACCCAGGTGCCCCTCCAACATGTGCTTCTACTGTAGGTTGTCAATCACAGTAAACCACCCACCCTTGCCAGAGCTGATTGGTCCAATGGTCAGGGTGTGATCCAACTTAGGCCAATCAGATCCTTCCAAGGATTTGTCAAATAAGATCACAGGGGAGAGAAACAATCTCCCTTTGGGGGAGAAGCTGTGAAATAGGAGGTCGTGTTCCCCAGCCCTGGAAGAACTACAGTCTTAGGAAGACTTTAGGAACTACAGTCTTTCCACAGAGGGACAAGAAGAGAACAGAGATGGAAAGAAGGGCCCCAACAATATTGCAGAGCCTGGTTCCGTTTGTCACTGAAATCCAGCTCTACCCCACCCTTTGGGGGCTTTTAGGAAATAAACCAGGTAAGCCCAGCTGGTCAATTCCCATTTATGCCATTTAAGTTATTTACATCCATTTATGTTCACTTGAGGTGTTTGTTGAGTGGAACCAAGAATTCTGACTGATGGAGTAGTGCTATGGTTCTCTTTCCACACTCTGTTTCAAACTGAAACTACCTGGCTAGTGAATATCATTCTGGGATGAGAACCCAGTCTGTATGACCCCAAATCCAGGCCTCCTCTCACGATCCTGCCTCTTCCAACCCAAGAACACAGTCCTACAAGACTCTTCTCCTGGTCTGGTGCCTACTGCAAAAGCATGACCTGAGTTAGCCAAATGTTTTGAACCACTGGCCTCCTCAAGGACGTAGCTTCCAGATTCCTCTGATATTAGCCAGAAACTCCAAAGAGAAGGCACTCAGGACATGGAGGTTTGGCTGGCTGCACAGTGATAGACTGGATGGGGGTAGGCTCTGGTGTGAAGGAGCCTCTGCTATTGGGGTTCGCAGTCAGATCTAATCAGTGGGCAGGGCTAGACCTAAAGAAAACAGGGAACTTGGCTTCAGGAACGTACCCATGGCCAAAGACCTACAAGAGAAGGAGAACGTGGCCCACTTGACTATTTGGGGGGAAACCCAGCCCATTCTACTGAAAGCATCCCATTCTCTTTTAGAGTTACACTTAACACCCAGGCTGCCTGGTTTCCCAATCCAATGTTCTTTCCACTAAGTCAAACTGCCTTTGCAGTACTCCTGTTCCAGATATTGCAAAACATGGCTTGACATGTAACAGTAGTTGTCAGGTAGAAGAAACACTGCTTATTCAAGACCTCACTGAAAAAGGGAAAACAAGGAGCACCTGGATGGTTCAGTGGGTTAAGCGTCTGCCTTCAGCTCAGGTCATGGTCCCAGACTCCTGGGATCAAGCCCCACATAGGACTTCCTGCTCAGTGAGGAGCCTGTTTCTCCCTCTGCCACTCCCTTGGTCATTCTCTCTCTCTCAAATAAATAAATAAAATCTTTAAAAATTTTTTTTTTAATTTTTTAAAGATTTTATTTACTTATTTGACACAGAGAGAGAGATCACAAGTAGGCAGAGAGGCAGATAGAGAGAGAGGGGAAAGCAGGCTCCCCACTGAGCAGAGAGCCTGATGCAGGGCCTGATCCCAGGACCCTGAGATCATGACCTGAGCCAAAGGCAGAGGCTTAACCCACTGAGCCACCCAGGCACCCCTAAATAAATAAATCTTCTAAAAAAAAGGGGGAGAGAGAAAATGAGATTCATTTCTTTGACATTGGAAGGTATTTAAAAAAAATTTTTAAGAATCCTATAGCATCATTACCAATAACATTTTTTAAGTACATGAAGCTTCATTGAGAATTGCATAATGCAGACCAAGCACTCACGAGTTCATTGACCTATTAAAAGGTCTATATGTATCCCTACAATATGTAGACACTATGCTAGGTCCTGGGGCCAGAGTAATGAGCTAGACAGATATGCTCCCTGCCCTCATAGAGCCAGCATTGTAGCAGGGGAGACAGATGTGAAATAAACACACCCATGCAAATGATAAATGGGAATTGGAATGAGAAAGGGAGAGAACAAAACCAAATTTATGAAGGGAAGGACTGGGGGGTTGGGGCTCAGGGCCTTTCCAGTATAGGTTAGATGGTATTCATGCAGACAGATGGACAAACTAAGCAGAGGCTCCATCCAGTGTAAATGTAAAAGGCTAAGGACATTTGTGGCCTGGTGATCTAAGGGAGAGCAGTCATAGGCTTGGGCAAATGGTCTCAGAGAAGGAACCACTAGATCTCGCAAGAATTGAGAATTCCTCTAGCAGTGGCTCACTTAGCATGGAGAGCGGGGTTCCCAGAGGTCCTGGACCATGCATGCCCTGTGGAGCCTTACTGGAGCCTAGGACAAAGAGAAAATGTACACACCTATATACACTCATCAAAATATCCTCCAAAATATTTTTGAACCAAGGGAGAAAAACTAACAAAAGTTCTATAAGCAAGAAAACATGACCCTATATAAAGCCCCACATTCATTGCCCAATCTGTTCTCATACATTGTCAACCCTCATAAACCTGCCTGGCAGGATTTGAGGAGCTCGGGGCCAGGGACATGGGGCTGATTGGAAATGGCTGTTCCCATCACACAACAATGCAGTGTGGCAACACAAACAACAGCCTGTCTTTACTTAAAAATTTGGATATTTGTTCACCACAAATTGATTTTGTACTTATTTCTGTTTTCAAAACTTGCATTAAAATATTACTGATCTTGTACTAAGTTTTTTTGACACCTCTGTAAAGTTTGCTGTCAGTGAAGTGAACGTCACACTTGCCTTACCTTGATCCTGACCCTGGTCCTGAACCATACGGACTGAATAATGTCAGATGTGAACTTTCAGGAATCAGGCTTCGCTTTTGAAATTTTGTTTTTGGCACATGCCAACTCTTGGAAATTGTGATCTGGGTAAAAGAAAAGGGTCACCTGCCAAATTGTTGCATGGTGGTGGTTGGATGCCAGTGGTTGGATGCCATTGTAAAGAAGCAACATCTGGTTTCACAGCTATTTGTTTCTCAAAATAAAATCACTTCTAGATAATCTATTGCTTTTTTTTAAAGGATTTATATATTGAGAGAGAGCGTGCCCCCCGCAGAAGTGGGGGGAGAGGCAGAGGGAGAGAATCTTCAAGCGGACTCTTTGCTGAGCGTGGAGCCCAAGGTGGGCTCAATCTCAGGATCCTGGGATTGTGACCTGAGTCAAAACGGGTAGTCACAATTGCACTACTGGGTATTTACCCCAAAGATACAGATGGAGTGAAAAGAACGGCCATATGCACCTCAATGTTCACAGCAGCAGTGTCCATAATAGCCAAACTGTGGAAAGAGCCAAGATGCCCTTCAAAAGAGGAATGGATAAAGAAGATTTGGTCCATGTACATAATGGAATATTACTCAGCCATCAGAAAGATTGAATATCCAACTTCTGCATCAACGTGGATGGGACTGGAGGAGATTATGCTGAGTGAAATAAGTCAAGCAGAGAAAGTCAATTATCATATGGTTTCACGTATTTGTAGAACATAATGAATAGCATGGAAGACATTAGGAGAAGGAAAGGGAAAATGAAGGGGGAGAAATCGGAGTGGGAAATGAACCATGAGAGATTATGGACCCCAGGAAACAAACTCAGGGTTTTAGAGGGGAGGGGGTTGGGGGGGTAGGTGAGCCCAGTGATGGGTATTAAGGGGCAGATGAGTATTAGGGGACTGATTGCGTGGAGCACTGGGTGTTACACGCAAACAATGAGTCATGGAACACTACATCAAAACCTAATGAGGTACTGTATGGTGACTAACACAAAAAAACCCAAAAACAATACAAAACAAAACAAAAAAAACAGTAGTTGGCCACTTAACCAACTGAGCCACCCAGGCCCCCTGAAAATTTGCTACTTCTTATTTAATGCTTAGAGATAGTCCACCGTCTTAACATTGAGCTCAGAGAAAAAGATGTTAGAACACATATTTTATTAAGTATTTCTTTCTTATTAAAAAGATAGTAGACGTACATTTTCTAGCCTACCCCAAAGCCAGGTATAATCTGAATCAAGCTAAAGAATAACATTCCTGGGTATATGTTCCCAGTTCTTTTTTTTTTTTTTTTAAGGATCATTTGATAGAGAGCATGAGTGGGGGTAGGCACAGAGGGAGAAGCAGACTCCCTGCTGAGCAAGGACCTCCACGCGGGATTTGATCCCAGGACCCTGGCATCAGGACCTGAGCAGACACTTAACCAAATGAGCTGCCCAGGCACTCCATGTTCCCAGTTCTGATTGGACAACACCCAAATGTACTACCCATTGCTCAATAAATATCACAGAATACCTTGGAAAAAATTAAAGGTGTGCTTGCTTTCAACTCTAACGCAGAGGGCACACAACTCCTTCCTGGATGACTGTTTTGAACGGTGTCAGGAAACCCCAAACACTGATGAGGCTGGCAGTCTCAAGAAAGCAGAGAAAATTCCCCCGCTCAGCTCCTAGTAATAGAACTTCTGGGCAAAGTAGATGTAAATGTACAAAGAAACAAAAACACAGCCACACCCGGCTCCACACCCTGACCTTCAGCAGGTAATCCAATCTTTCTTGCTAAGTGTTAAATGGGCCGATAGGGGCTTGACCCCAAACGTTGCTGTAAGGTTAAACAGAAACTACTCACTGTGGCACAGACTTCTTATGCACCCCCCATATGCAATATTCTGCAGGAATAGAAACCCCAATATTTACAGCCACCTTGCATGGCTGTGCAGAATAAAGACTACACTTCCCAGCTTCCCTTGCAGCCAGATGTGCTCATGGGGTTCAATTCTGGCAGGGGGGTGGGTGGGAATAAGAAGCTCTAGTGAGAGAGAGCCAAGAACCGTCCTAGACTAGGAATATAAGAGCAATATTGTAGGAGTAGCAGAGCAACAAGATAGAAAGAGCTTGGATCCCTGACCCTCATGGAGCCATCCTATCAGCCATGGACTGCTGATGTCTAGACTCTTGTGAGTGACAAAGTTTTATCTTGTTTGGAGTGCCTGGGTGGCTCATTCGGTTAAGCATCTGAGTTTAGCTCAGGTCATGATCTTAGGGTTCTGGGATCGAGCCCTGTGTGGGGCTCCCTGTTCAGTGGGGAGCCTGCTTCTCCCTCTCCCTCTGCCCTCTCTCACTCTCTAATAAATAAATGAAATCTTTTTAAAAAATTACTCCTTGTTTAAGCCACCATTACTTTGGGTCTCTGTTATGGTGAACAAAACTGTAACCTAATGAATATCTCATTCGAGATATTTGGCAAGGGACAGACACAATATAAAGCTTGCATTACTAGCTGTGATGATGATGGTGGCGGATACAAATTCTACCCCATCACCCCTCAGAAAAGCATCACACAATTAGAACAAAATCCAGAGGTATCCAATAGGAAGCACATCTCCTTTCCTATCCTTGATTCCACTCTCTGATTCAAGGTACAGGCATACAGTAGATATGCTTACAAAGGATATCTACCCATGGCAATTCCGTGTAATGCCTCTTTGTTACTTACAAATGCGCCTGAGGGGAAGGAAGAACATTTCTAAGGGGCCAGCTTCTACTTAGAAAGTCAAATTGTCTCACCCTATGCCTTATCCTGAAACCCTCCAAGAATCAATAATTGTTAGCATTTTCCATATTTGCTTTAGATGATTTTTTAAAATAAAGCATCACAAATATGGCTGAAGCCCCTGACTTCACCCATCCAATTTCTCATATGTATTGACCCTTCATAAGTAGTTGAGTAGCCTCCCCATTGTATATTTATGCCCTAATAAGTATATGTATCCATAATATACAGTACAGCTTTGGCTAATTTTTAATCTGATATATTATTTATATACTACATTAACATTTGGTAACTATCTCATTTGGTTGACTGAAAAACAATACTACAACCATCATCTTTGTTAAAGGTGGAGGAAGCACTGGTATCATATTTGTTTCTCCACGTTTTTCATGTGTTTGAAATACATTATAAACATAATTTTAAATAAAAAGTAAGAGAATTTAAATGAACTACTCAGAAGTTGTATTGACATATAACATCACTAAGACCACTTGGGTGGGGGGCAGGAGTGGTAGGTAGGAGTGGTCATTTCCTAAACATTCTACCCTGTATGTGTGATCAATCAATCTAAAAAAAAAAAAAAAAAGCAAATATTCTAAGCTTACCCAGCTGGTAGATATGGTCATACATGACTAATCACTTTAGGTGATTAGTATAGTATAACCTTCTAAAGTACCCAAGAATAAGTTTTCCTTATTCAAATATTCCAATATATTTGCCAGACATAACTACCTATAAAATAATATGTCTGACAAAATGACTTCTTTATTATAATTATTACAGTTAATTTTGATAAGTGATCAATAAAACTCTTTTAAACATAAAAATACTGGATCAGGATAAAAGGAATAATTTCTTGTTGGTCTGACGAACAAAAATGCAGATTATTGGAGGTATCAATTCTTTAAAATAGGCATTCCCATATTTCCTGATCTATGGCCTATTTGCGCAAGGATGGCACCTATCCCTCACACCTTCCCCCACTATTAGAGGAGTCACTGTGACAAAAAATCAACTTCTTTTTGAGAATCTGTGTGTCAGAAGAACAGAAAGAAGGGGATGTATTTAGAAACTGGCCCCTCTCCCACAGGCAGAGCCCCCCTAAGGCCACATGTGAGCCCAATTGTTCCACCTTCCAGGCCAGAGCTGACAGCTGGGGTTGCCGACCCGACCTGGGCTGACTCTCTGACCCAGAATTGGTACTTTTTAGGTACGGAGTCAGGGCCTCTTGGTTATTTAAGCCGAGGACAGAGAATATTGTCAGTTGTGAGGCAGTCGGGCACAGAGAAGCGGATGGAGCTGACCCACAGAGAAGGAAAGAGAAATAAGAAGGTGCAGAAGCAGAGACAAGCAACTGTGGGTCCCAGAGAGGAGGTGCCCAGGAGGACAGCTGCCTTGGGACCAAAGGCATTCAGGCCTCTCCCAAAGCCCCCAGCACTCGATCCTTGGATTCCATGAGCTAATCTTGTATCCTCAGAGCAAAACTCCTGTCCTAGTTATGTTACCTCACGTATGTATGGTATATGTATACACATATGTAATATATACATATGTAATGTATGTACATCATATATATGCAAATATGATTATTGTTCACTTATTTTTGCTTAAGCTAGTCTGAAGTAGGTTTCTGTTACTTGGAAGCAGAAGAGGCTTGGCTCTTACAACTCCCGGGGCAGGCATTCTGAGGCCACTGCCCGCTACCCGACCTCGCCATGTAATTAGTGGAGACTTTATACACGCAGCCACCAATGAGGACTCGCCAGGAAATGGCCAGCACCACAGTGTTTTCCCTATGAGAGCCGTCAAATCAGAAACAAGTAGACTGTCTCCATGTGGGTGTTCCCCGAACTTTCATTTGGTAACCAAATCAACACATTGTTTTCCATATGCCACTTACATAAGATCAACCGATGGAAGTCAGAAATTTTCCATGTGCAGCTACTCTGATAACGCACGCCAATCTCCTCAGTAAACACAAGATCCTGAATTTGATTTTTCTATTAAAGCGGTCAACAAGGAACAAGCAGCCACATTTCGGGTTCCGCCCTTGGAGCTTGCTCACACTCGGATGGTTTCACTGGCCATTTTAAGACTCCGTTCTCCACAGCTTGGGTGCCCTTTAAACTGTCAAGCAATTACCCCAAATAACAGTGTGTTGGAAAAATACTTAGGTTTCCCTGTAAGAAGAGAACATGATGGGAATAGGGTAACTTTGTAAATCCAACAGCTTAAAAAAAAATAACAAAACCATAGGAAAAATGGTATTTAATATCTCCCATAGAGATGGACATAATTTCTGGATTATTTCACATGAATCCAATTATCCACTAAAGTTCTCTGAAGAACCTAGACCAGATCCCACACAGTTAACATCCCGCCACAGACGCCATGAAGGAAAGTGAGAAGGCAGGAATAAGAAGGGGTCAGAAACATAAACTGTGGCGTTGGGCTGGACTGACTGGGGTTCCGAACACAGGCCCTGCATCTCAAGGCCTGTGTGACTTAGGGCAGGTGGCCTGACTTTTCTGACTCTTGGTTTTCTCACCTGAAAACCAGGGGTAACAACAATGACCACTCTGCTCGAGGATGAAGCAAGCTAGTGTGTGTGAAGCACTTATACTCCCCATCCCGTCTGAGCCACTCCCGCAGACGTTAATGGCGGCCCGCATTGTCGTTGTTGAGTGCCTGTGACCACAGGATGGCCTCTGAAGCTGAAGGGTGTCAACACTCAAAGGTCTGGATTTCGAGCTATTTTTGCAAGCAGTGAACTACTAAAAATAGGAGGCGGTGTTTACTCTCATAGCTTCAGGGAACAGCTATGACTTGGGCTCTGACCAAGTAGATTCAGTGGTAGCACAGGCGGACCCGTAACTGCTTCTCAGTTCAGACCACATCCTGACTGGACTTCACTCCAGGGAAGTTTGGACAACCCAGAAAAGCTGGCCCAGCAAATGTCTATAGACCAGCCCCTGCAGAAGGCTTTCCAAGAGGAGTGGACCTGTTGCCCTTCCTGTTTCATACAGGAAACTACAAACATGGCGGAAGCCCCAGGTGACAACCTGGTTGCCAGCTGTAGTTCAGGGCCTTTTTTTTTTTTCTGGGTCCTTATCTTATCACCACCATCACCCTGCATAATGCCAGGGCCGTGACTTGGTGAGTTACAGAATCCAGGGTCTGAGGGAGAAAAGAGCCTCTTCTTTTCCTAGGAGCTGAGCAGTGAGTGCGAGTTTTGCTATAACCCACCCAGTGGACGATCCTGATGATAATCCTAAGAGTTGAGGGCCATCCACACTTGAACTACTCCTGGTCCCAGGGACCCAGCAAACATCAGGGGCTCATCTCCCAAAATAATACCTCCCAAAGTCTCTTAAAGACTTACCATATGACCTTTGAATCTTAATTGGAAATTGGAGCCATTTCCTGGATTTGATGTTTCTGATTGTAGAAAATATGTTCTCATTCCAAGATGCTGTATAGCTCACATGACTTTAGACACACACACACACACACACACACACAGTATCATGTATGTGTGTGTGTTCTACTAATATTGAAAGTTGACATCATTTTCTTTTTCTTTTTTCTTTTTGACCCATATCTTGCAATCTGTGATATAGGTAGCATTTGTCTAAGTCTATAGGGGTTAACAGCAAGTAATGAATGATGTCTAATCTCTTAAATATTTTTTAAATTACATTTTATTGTTGTTATCAAAATTGTGCTGAAAATTTCCTAGTATGTATTACATAATGCATCAAGAACGAGTACCCTGGCAATTCATAGACATGTACCCCTGGGGATAAAAATACTTTATATATTTATAAAAAATAAAAAAATTTATATAAAAAAAAAAAAGAACGAGTACCCATGCTTTATTTTTACCCACACAATAGATACAAAAGCACTGAATGGAATCAAAGATCCTACAGTTTGGAAGGGACTTAAGGAAATTATCTAAAATGCTGGCTAATTGAAAAACTAATAAGATAATTATTTATAGACAAAATGACTGTCCACAAAAAATTCTAAAAGAATCTTCAGACAAACTATCAGAATCACAAAGGTTGCTGGACACAAATGAATGAATATTAAAAAATAATAGAAAAAAATCTATAACACCATATCCCAACAGAAAACTAACAAAGGTATAGTTACGAAACAAAAACAAAATTCCATTAACTATAGCAACAAAGACTTGGGGAACTTATAAACATGTCTAACAAAGGAAATACAAGGTCATTATGGCATAAAGCTTGACTGATGCAGGAAAAAAGACCTAAATAAATGAAGCATCTACTATGTTCAAGTATGAGATGAGAAGACTCAAAGATGGCAATTCTCTCCAAATTAATCTGCAAATTCACTGCAATTACATTAAAATCCATATGTTTTTTTCCCCATGGCATTTGACAAGTTGATCCACAAGTTAATATCAGAATAAAGAACCCAAATTACCCAAGATGACTTAGAGGAGCAAAGAAAAACAGCTCACTGCTCCAGACAGCAAGGCTTATTCTAAAGCTACAATTGTTCCTGAAGGATGGCATTGGTGCACAGACAGAAAAGTAGAACAGCAAAACAGAATAGAGAGCCCACAAGGAGACCCACACTTACAGGAAAACTTGATGTATGACAGAAATAACATTACAAATCAGTGGGGAAAGAATAAGATTATTCAATAAATGGTGTTAGATCAGTTCATTTTCCAATCAGAAAAAAAATTTTTTTGAAGATCTTATTTATTTATTTGACACAGAGAGAGATCACAAGTAGGCAGAGAGGAAGGCAGAAAGAGAGGGAGAAACAGGGTCTTCGCTGAGCTGGGAGCACAATGTGGGGCCCGATCCCAGGACCCTGAGATCATGACCTGAGCTGAAGGCACAGGCTTAACCCACTGAGCCACCCAGGTGTCCTGGAAAATTTTTTTTTAGAAATCCATACTTCGGGATGCCTGGGTGGCTCAGTTGGTTAAGCAGCTGCATTCGGCTCAGGTCATGATCCCAGCGTCCTGGGATAGAGTCCCACATCAGGCTCCTTGCTCAGCAGGGAGCCTGCTTCTCCCTCTGCCTCTGCTGGCCACTTTGTCTGCCTGTGCTCTCTCTCTCTCTCTCTGACAAATAAATAAATAAAATCTTAAAAAAAAAATCCATACTTCCCCTCATCCATAAATTTAATTTGGCAATTCAGTAACTAAATAATGCCAATTCAGTAACTAAAATAGAAAGCTCAACTTTAATTTTTGATGAACTTTGGGTGGGAAAACATAAAACATAAAGAACAAGATTGGTAAATCTGACTGTGGTAAAAATTTAAATGTAAACCATCATTTAAAAAAGTAAACAGAAGGGCGCTGGCTAGCTCAGTTGGTTAAGCATCCAACTCTTGATTTCAGCTCAGGACATGATCTCAGGGTTGTAAGATCAGATCCTGTGTTGGGCTCTGCACTCAGCATGGAGTCTTGAGATCATCTTTCTCCCTCTCTCTCTGCCCCTCCCCCCACTGGTGTGTTAGCTCTCTTTCTTCTCAAATAAACAAAATTGTTAAAAAATTAAAAATTAAAAAATAACAGATGAGCTAAAAATTGGAAGAAAATATTTTAATGCATAAAACCCAAAAGGGGTGCCTGGGTGGCTCTGTTGGTCGGGCAGCTGACTCTTGATTTCAGCTCAGGTCATAATTTCAAGGTTGTGGAATCGAGCCCCAGGCCGGGCTCCATGCTTAGCGGGAAGCCTGCTTCTCTCTCTCTCTCTCCCTCTGCTCCTCAGCCCACTCTCATGCTCGCTCGCTCTCTCTCTGTCTCTCAAATAAATATATAAATCTTTAAAAACAAAACAAATGTAAGAAAGGTGTTTTCAATGCATATTTCAATGCATAAAATATAACAAGGGATTATTATCCAAAATATATAAAGAACTCCTACATATCAACAAGAAAAAACCAAACGGCCGAGTGGGAGTGTAGGTATAGGATAGGAAGAAGGAAGAAGGAAGAAAAGAACCAAAGGACCAAAAAACATAGTCACTAGTGATCAAGAAATGCAAACTATGACAACAGTGGCCCTCCATTTCATATCCAGTTGTTAAAAGCACAATACCAAATGTTGAAGATGTGGGGAAATGGAAATGCTCATACACAGGTAGTGACTATAAATTGATATAACCTCTTTGGAGAACAATTTTATACAAAGTTGACAATGGGCATGCCCAGACAGCCCAGCAATTCTATTGTCATTTTTGTATCCCAGAGAAAGTCTGGCATCTTACCCATAAGAACCCAAACTTGAGGATGCTTTTGGCAGAACTGTGTTTGGAGAAACAGATACACTTTAAAGTCTACTAACAAAAGAATAAATGGAGAATCTGGTATACTCATAGAATGGGATATACATAGTGGTTAAAATGAATTAACTTTATCTAAAAGTATCAACATAAGTAAATCTTGAAACACAGTGTTGAATCCTAAAGGCAAACTGCAGAAGGATTAGGTGATACCAAGCCTTGTCATCTTTTTTTTTTTTTTTAAGATTTTATTTATTTGACACAGAGAGAGAGAACTCACAAGTAGGCAGAGAGGCAGGCAGAGAGAGGGGGGAAAAGCAGGCTCCCCGCTGAGCAGAGAGCCCGATGTGGGGCTCAATTCCAGGACCCTGAGATCATGACCTGAGCCAAAGACAGAGGCTTATCCCGCTGAGCCACCCAGGCGCCCCAAGCCTTGTCATCTTATTAGAAGGTATCAGCATCCTTCCAATTTATCTCTTCCCTGAAATACTGCAACAGCCCAATGGTTTCCCATGTGTGTCCCTTCTTAAGCCATCTTCCCCTTGGCAACTCTGGCACATTCCTCCTTATACCTTTAAATGGCTTCCCACAACAGCCTTAATAAAATCCAAATTCCTTATCAAGGTCTCCTTGGCCTTTCCCAATCCCCTCTCCCCTCTCCCTACCTCCTACCCTTCGATGCCCCTACTCCGGCCCCCCTCCATGCCCCCTGGTGTTTACATCACCCCAGCCTCTGTGTGAGTCTTGCTCTTCCACGGACACTTAGAACTCATTCTTATGTGAAGGCAAAAGCATTTGCTTGCTGTTCCTTCTGTTTGACTTGCTGTTTCTTACCATTTAGGTTTTGATTTTAAATGCAGTATCTTCAGCAAAGCCTTTCCTCAGTGCCCTACCAACCCCTTCTTTCCCTTAACCCCACCAATCTGAACCACAATATCCTATTTCATCATTTTCACACATTTACAGGCACTCTCATTTTTTCACAGTTATATATTTAGGAAAAGGGTTTTGCCTTATTCACCGCCGTATTCCGAGGGACTAGAACAGTGCCTACCACATAGTAGGCACTCAATAAATATTTGTTGATTTGTTTATGTCAATGTTTAAAATACACAAAACTATGCTATAGGATGGTACAGGCATGTAGTTATGTGGAGAAAGAGAAGACAATAACTGAGGTAGAGTTTATTTCTGGGAAGGGTAGGAGGTCAAAAGGATCAGAGAGTGGGACAAAGAAGCTTTAAAATCAATCTGATTTTTTTAAGTCACAAAAGAAATACAACACTTATTAAATCTGCATCATGTTAAATTTGAGTAGTAGTTATATAAGTATCGTGCTTTTCTAATCAAGATATTTCATAATGAAAACACAATCGTGCTTCAAAGAGATATGAAATGAGAAAATGAAAAGAGATAGAGAACAAATTAGTAGTCGTCAGGGTTTAGGAAGGAAGCATGGGGACAGTGCCCATAAATGGGAGCTCTTGGTGGTAACAGAGAAATTCTCTATCCTCCTCCTGCTCGAGCTTGCAACCTCCAGGTAATAAAATGGCACAGAATCATATAGGCACTTTATACCAACATCAGTTTTGTGGCCTGCATGTGCTAGTTACATAAGATGTAATCACTGGGGGAAACCGGGTGAAGGGTATACAGGTCCTCTCTGTCCCTCTCTGTATGATCTTCACAACCTGCAGTGAATCCATAGTTTTTGTTTGTTTATTTTTAAAAGATTTTATTTATTTTTTTGTCAGAAAGAGACAGAGAGAGCACGAGCAGAGGGACGGTCAGAGGAAGAAGCAGGCTCCCTCCTGAGCGAGGAGCCTGATTTTGGGGGGGCCAGGGGGACCATGACCTGAGCCGAAGGCAGACGCTTAACCAACTGAGCCACCCAGGCGCCACCATAGTTATTTTTTATAAAAAGAGAACTATGCAGCCCACCTTACCTAATATAATTTCTATCTGACAGATGAGACAAGTAAGGCCCTGAAAAAGAGAAGCCATTTTGGATAGGTGGTGCATGGGACACGGGGCAGGGAGGCCTACAGAACTTGCAGTTTTCTTTGAACAATCAAGTCATCAAATGCATGGGTCTAGATCCCTTGGTAGCCCTTCCTTAGGGCTCTGAGAGTACACTGACTTCCCAGTGAGGGACTTGGGCTGTACAGCATAGCTGCAGATCCCAGATATTAAAATTGGATAAGCTTGCCTCAAATCCCAACTCCACCACTTATGAAGGGATGGCCTTCTACTTCCAACTCTTTGAGCTTCAGTTTCGTCATCTGCAAAAAGGGACAATGTGAATACATGCCACACAGGGCCTTTAAATCGAATAACACATGCAAAGCACTTGGCATAAAACTTGGCACGTAGCATGGGAAGAGTACAATTAAAAGTCAAGAAACACATCCTATTAACTGTGAAATAGGGATGCCTGGGTGGCTCAGTTGGTTAAGTGTCTGCCTTCAGCTCTGGTCGTGGTCCCAGGGTCCTGGATAGAGTCCCACATCGGGCTCCTTGCTAGGCGGAGAGCCTGCTTCTCCCTCTGCCTGCTGCTCCCCCTGCTTGTGCACTCTAGCTCTCTCTCTCTGACAAATAAATAAATAAAATCTTAAAAAAAAATGAAATAATTCCAAATACGTTCACTATTTGTCCCAGGGTCCCACACCTTTGCATGGTACTGTCCAACCATATAACCAGTTTTTGTGTTGGGTGAAGTGCGAAGGTTCCTACTGTGAAATAGTAAATTGTGGCTCAGTGGAGGTAAGGGGATGAAGACAAGAATGAGGCAAATTCCCTTCACTGCCTATGTCTCCTCTTTGTTATTAGAAAGTAGTTGGGAGGGCCAACCAGAGGAAAGGAAAAGTATACAAAATAAAATGATTTATTTGATTGGTGTGAACCCACCAACTACAATAAGATAGAATCACGCATTCAATGCCAAAAAAACATAGACTCTATTAGACTGACCAGACATAGAGTCCAGAACTGCCATATGCTTCAAGTTCCCAAAGGCTAGACGGCAAGACTCTAGACTGTGGTTGTTTAAAGTTAAAAAGAAAAACGAGGGTCCTTCTTTTCTTTTGGTCATGAACTAACTAAATGTAAAACTCCTGAAAAGCGAGGGAGTCTCTGCAAGGAGAGGCGTCGGGCTGTTTTCAGTTGGCCGAAGAAAAGCATTCCAGCTCCAGACATGCACACACACACACAGGCAAGAAACTGGAGACTCAGTTTATTCTCAAAAGGTACATTAAAGTTGACAACAAACCCACTTGAAATTCTGAAATCAGGGCAACAAAGAATTGTAGAACTGGTCTCTCAAATGAATTAATTTATAGTGACAGGGTCTGTGCTGCGTCTGAAGAAATGACCCAAACCAGGTGGCTGGAAAAGGGAACGATCTAAAGTGCAACTCGCTTTTAGAACTAAATAACAAAAATTTGTAAAAACTCTGAGGTTTTCCTAAAGGGCTTGGAATCAGTAAAATATGGGTCTATTATAAAAAGAGAGGAGAAAAAAAAAAAAAAAGGTTGAGCATGTTTTTCTTTTCAGGAATGAGTGAGATCCCAAAAGCAAAGCCACCCCCTCACAAACGCCTCTAAATCTGTAATACTTATGACAAGAAGTGCTTGTTTCATTTTGACAAGATTTTAAGCACACTAGTAAATCTGAGTTTAATGCCCATCCAATATTTTGCGAAAGTAATGAAGTCAAGGTAGTAAAAGAACTCTCAATAAATCTCTACTTTAAAAGCATTACTGACAAGAAGAATTGGTACCCTGTGTTTCTGGTTGGCTTATTCAATTTGACATAGTAGCAGAATGTAGTAAAAGTTGCTTAAAGTACTGGTTACATAATGGTGAGATTCTTTTTTAATTTTTATTTAAAACACAAAGATTAACGACCTACAAGCACTAATATTCCCCCTAACTCCCGGTATTCGAGAGCTCATATTCCTCCACTAACTCTCTTATGTAACATTCTTTCTAGCAATGTGAGCAAATACGTATTCATATTTATCAGCCATCAGAGTAACAGAATTCTCTACAATGAATTAATTTCATATTAACTACAAAATAAAAATTACTTCTAAGCTAGTAAGATGAATAAAAGGAACCAGAATATTTCTTCTCATGGAAAAGAAAAATGGAAAAATCATATCCACTCCATTAGTAAATTATTAATTAAAGGACAGAGTTGGTAAAGAATAGCTTCTAAAGTCTTAAAGGACTTAAAAAGTTACAAGAGTTGGACAGTAGAAAATATAATAGCTAAGAAACATCTTTGTTTCACTTTTAAGGCTTTTTACAGAATATGTAGAAAGCTGTAAAAATGAAAGTACTGTAATATTGAAGGTCAATTTTCGTCTAAATGAGAGGAGATTCAGGGTTTAGCTAAAATTTCCTATCTCAATTTCCTATCTTAACAGTATCTTCATCTTTCCTTAAATTTAAAAACATTAACTTGAATTCAATACCTTCAGAATTCATAGTATAAAAATGTATGTATGCGAAAATGGTAAAAGCATCTGACCTTAGAAACCAATTTATTTTTCCCTTCTTTCAAAAACAATTTATTTCCAAATTTCCAAAGCAAATAATCTCCCAGGTGCTTCCTGCCAGTTGTAAAGAACATTCTATTTAGGGACAACATTGGAACAACACATTTCACCTCCTCTCTCTTCCGGCTGGCTTCCAATGTGTTGCTGGGAAATTAAGAGTTTGAAATTAGGAGTGTTAATTTCTATGCCTGTTGGTTTATTTCCTTTATTTTAAGGCATTAGTCTCTGCACTGTGTAGTGGAGTTGGGTACAAAACCACAGAGGCTCAGACCTGAGATGGGAGTTATTTTTATTTCGTTCAGTTTGTTTGTTTTTCCTTTTTGCTGACACCTAGATCCTATTCTGATGTGACTTGTGTCTTTGTTTAAGATGACTTTGGAGGGCAAAGGGAGCAGGGTTCTAAAGGGGGTCATTTTCCAAATAAGCAGGTCGTTTGTGAAACAAAACATGTGTGAAAGTTCTGTGATTCCCAAAGAGTCGGCTCTAAAGAGCAAGGTATTTTGGGGTGCTACTGTGCCTTACACGGCAACTTAACAGCCGTTCCAACCACAAGTGTTTTAAAATGTGACTTGCATCTTGGTATCCGGTTATACCTTGTTTTCACCTGTAATAGATTTTAACTATAAAAACCTTAAATTAAAAATAAGAAAAGGACCTGTTTCTGGGTCGGTGGACAGCTTTAAGCATTCAAAGTCATAAGCAGATTAACTGTCCCATGGGGGGGTTAGACTCCAGATAGGGAGTCAAATCACTGTGGTTAGAACCACAAGCAAAATTATTTCCCTATCCAGAACTAGGAAAGCAATTAGTTGTCCATAGACCTGGCCACCCCCTCTGGTATTAGCGAGTGGGTACAAGAGGGTAAGCGGTTGATCGGAAAAGAAACAAATACAAAAAGAGAAAGCAGGAGGAGAGAACACTGATGCCAGAGGAGAGAGAGTAGGGATGACAGGCTCCTTTCAGGAGGAACTTCGTACCATGGCTCTGCTTAATCAATGTCCTTTGAACAGAACTAATGGAAGATGATATTATTACACATTTTTTTTAAAGGGGGGGTTTCTGATTCTGCCCTACGATTTCTAGAGACAGTCCGTTGATTTAACTGAAGCCACAGTCAAAGCATGAAGCCATGTGCCTGCCCCCTTGCTCTGGATGTCTCTAGTCGGGCTGTGCCTGAGCCCTGAGCGTCTCAAACTGGGTGCTGGGCCAGGCCTCTGGCTGGTTCAAAAGGCCCCAGGGCAGGGCACTTAACATACCCTAGACTTCATTTCTGGAATGGAAATTAAACTTCCAGGTCATTTAATTAGCAAATGAACAAGCTCATTTGGTCTCAATATTAAACATGCTGTTTAAAAATTAACAGTATTGAAAGGAAAACCTTCAACTATGTTTACAACTTAGAAGACAGTCATTTATTTGAGGCTGAAATATTAATCGGTGCAACGCTTTTGGAATTGGATTTGGAAATATCTACTAAGATGTTAATGCACATATGCCTTGACCCTAAAATTCCACTGCTTGAAACGTACTCAACATATATATTCCCATAAGCACACAACAATGTTGGCACAGAGATTTTTTCCCCTGCATCATTGTAACAGCAGAAAACTGGAAACAACCTAAATTTTGCCCGTTGGAAAGGGATTTGATTCAATCAGTTAAGGTGCATTCAGAGATGGAATACTATAGATGTTGAAAAGAACGTGGGTGAACTTTTTGTTACATAAAGATATATAAAGCTATATAGATATGGAGAGATCCCAGGTATTAAAATAAAAATACTAGATTGCAGAGCAGAATGCATAGTATACTATTTGTCCTTAAAAAAAAAAAAAAAAAAGATTTAAATATGTGCCTAGTCTGTGTTTTAAAATTCTGGAAGAACAAAAAAGAAACTTTTAACGATAGTGACCTCTGGATAGGAGGTTGACAATTTTATTTTTCACTCCCTATGCTTCTGAGCCGTTTCAATTTCTAATCACGGTAATAATTACCACGTTGCTAGCTTTAGAATAATTAAAAACTAGCTAAGCATATAAGCTTATATTAAACCCACTTAGCAAGACCCAAACGGATGCTCCAGGAGGAGACAATCCACGGAAGCCACATTCTCATGTATATCGGGATGACTAAGCCTGAGGGAACAGATGTTAACCCATTAGATGCACAGCGAAACGACAGTCGTTTCCTCTCAATTCCCGGCTCAGCTGGTCTATTTCCAATACTGAGCGCGATGACATCGGTCTGTGTCTAAAGGGCTCCTTTGTCTCGACGCTGCATCGCAGGACAGGTTGGGGGGAGCTGCCCCGCCACAGCCACCGCGGAGCTCTGCGCTCAAGCAGGGTTGTACACAAAGAACTTTTTCTGTATCACCGAGTGGCCCGGGATCCCTTCCGCGGTCGCAGCCTGTGTGCACGTGTCGCAGACCTTAGAGCCAGCCCCTGAGCAGCTCTGTTAGAAAACTCCCAAGTAGACGGAAGGCAAACCATTACAAGTGAGCTTCCTCCTCCCGCAGACAGACACACACACACACACTTTCTTCTCCGGACTCCTTTTTCTCCCTCCTCTAACTGTTCCTAGAAATACCTACAGGGCTATTTCGTTTCTGGTCTTGTATATAGAAATCAAAATCAGCTTATGTCCAGTCTCTCCCAGCAAGTCTCAGTTTCTAACCCCATTTATCGACCATACAAGTTCTCTCTTCTGATGCTGCATTAACCTGCTCAATAAACGCTTTGGGAAAAGTTGGGTTTGAAGGTCTGTCACTTAAATACGTCTTCCAAATATAAAATTTTCCTCCACTGTAATTACTTTCAGTAATGCATTTTTTAAAAATTCACTTTGCTCACAGAGCTTTCTGAGGCTTAACTACAGTGCCAACAAGTAAAAACTTGCTCTCCAGCCAGTTAGTGTTAAGGGAGAAGCCAGTAAGTTTAAAGTAAAGTTAACTCATTGTATTCTCAGGTAATCTCTCTTACTTCTTCGCTAATAGTCTCTAACTTGCCCTTCAAATATTTGTAATACAAATGAAGAAAAGGCATACAAATTGGGAGGCTAACTTTTCCAGAATGTACTCTTTCTCCCAAACCCTGCCCACCCTCCCTCCAAAAAACAGTAAGAGTAAACAAACAAATCTCAAGGTTAACCCCAAAGTAGTCTCTCTAATTACTGGGTTGAGAAATGTTATATAGAAAATAAGGGGGAAGTGTACCTTTTTCTAAAAATTTGGGGGCTCATCTAGTGTCAGTAGCTAAAGCTGTATTTTACTGCATCAGTGACTCTTAAGAGTCCAGATAGTTGCTTATTTTTGCCATAAATCCCTATTAACAATCCAGGACTTTGTCAACCTTTTCGGCTTTGGCACTAATGGAAGGCGCTGTTAACAGCCCTCAAAACTAAAGTTCCTTTATTTCTTCTGCCACTTGAGAAAAAGTTCTGCCACCAAATTCTAATAACACTAAGTTCCTACAAATCAACTTGGAAACGTCTAAATGTGTTTTTCCTAGAAAAAGTGCCAGACATCAATTTTATCTGGCAACCATCAAAACACATCAGACCACAAAACTATACATTCCTGGACCTCACAAGAAGCACGACAAGGAATTTCGGCCAGCCAACCAAGGGTTTAGCTGCAAATCTATCTGCAGTCTACAACATGGGCAACAACTGAAATTCACGTCTGCTACCAAGCCAACGAATACCACTCCCCACCCCCCACGGTCCCCCACAAGGGAATGGGTGGAAATTTCAGATCCACCGCCTCCATTTCTGGTTTGAGATTACAAAGGATTATTCGACTCACCATCACACTAAACTCACTTTCACAGAAACAACCAGAAAGCCCCAGTAATGGAATTTTTATTTGCACATTCCGTGTTATTTTATATGAAGACAAATGACAGAAAACATGGGAATTTAGGTAAAACAACAATTTCCTAGAATGTCACGGTTGGGAGAACGTGCGTAACTAGAGTATGGCATAATTGATGTACATGCTGACCTCAAAAGAGGAAGTGCCTTGGGAATCTATCAGTCATTTATTCAACACCTAAAATGAAAAACATAGTGGGGATTACAAGGCAGCTTCCCGCATGGAATTTGCCATCTAGGGAAGAGAACACGACAAGAGTTCAAAACTGTAGGACTGGCAGGTGGAGAGGAGGGGGACTGAGGGATGGTTATTTTTCATGATGTTTTTCCATACTGCTTTATTTTTTTAAAACCTCACTACATGAATGACATTATTAAAGGCTTAAGAGCTGAACAACATCAGCGAGGGGAAGGAAGAGATAGTTGTGGCAAGCAGTAGGAAGAATTCTGCTCTAGCCAGAAACCTGATGGGGAGTAGGGGACACGCAGATCTCCCTCTGCCTTATGTCCCAGATCTATCAACAAGTTCTGGCTCTCTCTAGAATCTCCCATAAATTCTTCCTCCTCATCTTCCTCCCCACCACTACCTTAGGCTGGACCACCTGCTCACACCCTTCCTCTAGTACTTGAGTTCTGACCTTTTTTTTTTTTAAGGATTTTTTTTAAAGATTTTATTTATTTATTTGACACACAGACAGAGATCACAAGTAGGCAGAGAGGCAGGCAGAGAGAGGGGGAAGCAGGCTCCCTGCTGAGCAGAGAGCCGGATGCGGGGCTCCATCCCAGGACCCTGAGACCATGACCTGAGCCGAAGGCAGAGGCTTTAACCCACTGAGCCACCCAGGCATTCCACCTAGATTTATATTTGAAGGAAAAGCTTGATTTCAGTTAGATATTAATGACAAAAACAATGTAATTCTTTTTTTTCCCTATCCAAGTTCGCAGATCCCAAGCATTCCTTCCAGGGATCTGTTGGAAGCCCAGGGGCTGGATTAAGAAGCCCCGATCTAGGGTCACACCTCAAGACTAGCATCCGCATTGCCATCAAATCTGAGGCTATCATTCTCCAGGTCAAAAGTCTTCCATAGCTCCCCTCACTTCCTGGGCACAATGCAAACACTTCTGAAAGGCAAACAAAACCCTTGGAGCTCTGTTTCCTGCTCACCAACTTGGACTCATCCCCCAACTCCTGGAATTCCCTCACCTTGCTTCTAGCTCAGACCAACTCATGCTGTCATGCTCAAAAGCCGCTCCCTCCCTCTCTGCTGTCTTCTGTGCTGCCTTCAAGCAAACAGAAGCATTTCTTCTCTGCTTCCGCTGCCTGTTGGACATACCTCACTATAGGGATTCTCTTACTGTACTTTGGTCAATGACATGTGTCTCGCCACACCCAGAATCCCTTTGAGGCAGTGACTGTTTTTGAACTTTCAGCCGCCTTGCCTCGTGCCTGTCACGTGCTCGGTAACTATCTGAGGACGGACTGAATGAATGAAGGACTAGATAAATGACATAAACACGAAGAGGGAGAAGTAAAAAAAAAAATGGCACAGTTTCTGATTTGGGTGAATGTAGAAAAAAAATGGAAAACGAAGGGAAAATTGTGTCCAAGAAGTTTTTAATTATGTACAGATTGTAATTTTTTCAAAGATATTAACTCATGAATGCAACAGACCAGAACTGCCTATGAAAACCCAGCTTTATTCCGGTCTTCCTACTACACATCAATAGGCTACAGAAAGAGACCCAAACTAGGAATAGGATGCGTTCTAAAACAAGGTTTGCAAATCCATTGTTCGAAATTTAGAATACAGTTTCCCTCGGAAGCAAGTTAAAATTAGTAAGATGTCCGATTTATCTCACAAAATCCGTTTGCCTTGTCATGTGCCTGAATGTCTCTATGTTCGGCTGAAAATTGGGAGAAAGTAAGACTGTCCAATGCTGTTACCATATAGCCAATTAAACAGAACAGTGAGCAGAAGAAGCGAATGGGCACATTATTTATCCGGAATATTGATATTGGAGAAAAGACAGGTTTAATTTTAGCAGGGTGAGGAAGCCCGGAGAGATATTTATGAAGATCAGAAGGAACTTCTGGTTATTTCAGAAGCTTCTGAGGTAAGTTGCCCTAGCTCTTGAATATGTATAATTTCACTTCAAGACTTAGGACTTTTTCCCTTTGGCTCACACAAAGGAAAGAGAGAAGCTGTTTTGCAGTACTTGAAAAAAAAGTTTTGGAAGACAAAGGGGAAGGAGGAATGCAACTCAAGAGGCTATGTGTGTCCTACAAAGGTTACCTGAGGTCGAATTAGCCAAAATACTTTAAAAAAAAAAAAAAAAAAGGAAGCTAGCTTTAGGGGGCATGGTATAAGTGGGGACTATTCCTGCTGCTCTCTGAATGTCTCTGGTTTTCTCCCGCTTCCTGGGCACTGGGGAGGCAGGACTGCCTGGCCCCCTGGCGAGTGGGCTGCACCATTTCGCAGAGAGCTGGCCAATGGGCGGAGGGAAGCGACCGGGCTGGGATTTCTCCTTCCCCACTGGCTAGGCACCTCAGCCACGTTTTAGGAGGTGCCTGCTTTGGCAGCCTGGGTTCTAAAGCGACTTAGGAGAGCCCTCCCCCCAGCTCCCCTCCCCTCCTCCCGCCGACCCCTGCCCTGTGACATCTGGCAGGTATGTATGGGCTGAGAAATCTGTCAGGATAGAAGCTGTTGCTGTTTTCCACCACAGAGAGCATAGGGCCATTTGTTCTGTAGCATAACCTACTTTATTATGATCGACACATTACTCATCTTGTTTACCTCCAGAGAAAAGAAGAGAATGACGGGGATGAGACGATGTGTTATGGCTGCCCTGAACAGAGACCTAAAGGAGAACAGAGGAAGGGAGAAGAGGTGTCTGTTGGATGGAAGGGATCTTCCCCGCCGGGTGCTCAGGGCTTGGGCCCATCTCGTTTGATTTTCAAAATTAAAGACCCCATAATTACCTGTCGGGCAGACAGGGTCCTTGCCTTCCTGCTATTAACTGCATGTGACTAGAAGGTACATGGGTACGAGGCCTCGCATACATCATTGAGGTCACACTAGCTGGAGCCCTCAGAGCTTAAAGGCATTTGCGAGCTTGAGAAAGAGGATGCAAGAGTGAAAAAAAGCTTGGATTTGAGAGTCATACTGGCTGGAGTTCAAATCTCAGCTCTCCCTCTTAAGTCACTAAATCCCTCTACGTGTCTACCCCCTTATCTCTAAAATGGAGATAAAAACAGAATCTACTTCAAAGGTTTGTTGGGCCACCAAATGAGGTCCTATTGTAAAGTGTCAAGGGCAGCATCTGGCATTACTAAATGTTCTAGCTTTTTCCAGCCCCCTGGAAGCCCAAGATGGGGCTTGTTATTGAAGGACCACCTCACAGGCATGCCCTGAGCTTAACCAACCCCCATGGCCTACCAAGTGCAGCTCCAAGCTGGATCTCGTGGGAGTGCTCAACCATGACTGAGCTCCCCACTGGTACTTCCGCCGGTAACAGCTGCACACCCCCAAAGGTGTGCCCCGCTTTAAAACAGATCCAGGAAAATCCAAATACGCAAGGTGGATAGATTGGGGCAGGATCAATCATGCTCCAAGTTTCTTTTGTTTTCTTTTTTTTTTTTTTTTCAAGATTCTTTTCATTTTACCAAAGAATCCAAGATTCCAATAGTCTTTTGCAGGCTTTTTCTTTTTCTTCTTCTTCTTCTTCTTTTTTTTTTTTTGAATCAACTGCTTGACAAAGAAAAGGAAAACAATAAAGCTCTGTGGTTTTCTTGTCCACTGAGGATCAATCACAAAGGAGAATAATCTATGTAGGTGGGGATAATGACTTGTGAAAGCACGACCAGTGCCCACAATTTTCTAGGAGCCCGTCTCTAACCTTGCTCAGGGAGCAAAGACAGCCCTCCAGGTCCCTGGATAAGGAAAATGTATCCAAAGAGTTAGTGTGAGAAGAGATGACACATCAGATTCTCGTTTCTCCATCACAACCAAGATCTAAAACCTCAGACTTTTGAACTCCTCGATTACAGGGTCACCCTCAAAGATCTGCAGCTGGGGGGAAACACAAAATTCTTCTAACTAACCAGGATGAAAATGCAATCAATGGACTCCAGCTGTGAAAAAGTCCACAGTTAAAAGGGAATTATTTTTCTCAAAATAAATGAAAATGTATTATGGCATAGAGGTAAGATCTACACTATAAGTTTATGTTGAAACTGAGACTCCACAAAAATGCGGAGACTGCCTCTCCCGGGGCCACTCCCATCCCAGTGGGAGAGAGATTGTGCGCACATCTGCGCACTTGGGGTACATCATTGGAAGGGATCAAAAAAGCAGGAAGGTGCCAAGCTTCTCCTTTTACAGATAACAGAGGCCCCAAGAGATTCCGTGCCTGGCCCCATGTCAGACGATCAGAAATGGACCCCAAGTTTTCCCGGTCCTGAGAGAAGATGTCGGCTACCCTCATTTTGATCTCAGCCCATACTTTCTAAGGGATTTCATTCTTTCCAGCTTATCTCTGAACTTGGGCAAAAGACCCTGCAGGCAAAGCATCCCATGATGGGAACCAAAACTACCCCCTGAAGGAATCAGGACTGCCCCGAAGCCAGCAAGACTCGAGTGACTGACCCCAAGACAATGATTGGCCTTTAGCTGCTCACAGGTCTGTACCTCCCGACCTTTCTCCCACATTTCCTCACAGAAACCTGCGAGTGTTCTAGGCACTTTGGAGGCCATCTTTGAGATGTTAGTCTCATGTCCTTCTGGTATGGGCCTCCCTGAAGTAAATCCCTTCCTTGTTTCACCACCCCTCCTCTCTTTGCCATTGGATTTTGTCAGTGGCGGGTGGCCAAACCTGGTGTGTCTGGGACCCCCTGAGCCAGATGCTCCTGCACCCCTATGCCCCAATCACAGTTGTAGTTCAAGTTTCTGCTTCTCACCACCACTTCCTCCTTTCCTGAGAATGGACTCGGCCAAGTCCCCCAGCTTGCCCGGTGTGGAAGCCAGCCTTCCAAGGGAGGCATCCACATGCAGGACCTAAAGCCCCAGACTCCAGGGCAAACATGAGCCTGCAGATGGGGCAGGGGGCCGACATCTGCAGCCCTCCCCATCTCCTCCCAGTCTTGTTTCCTCCTCTCCCCACGCCTAGCAGCTCACACCTCCCCAGTTTCCTTAACTCCACTCTTGCTTTGTCCAGAACATTTTCCAATTTTTTCCAACATTTTCCAAAGGGGCTCCAGAAGCATGATATAAAACACAACCCTAGTTTAGTTATTGCCCCTTTCAAAAGCTTTTATCCACGGCCCTCCAGATAAATCCCAAGCTATTAAGATCTGCAAGATCTACCCTGACTCACCCCTACCCTCCTCTCCAATCTCTCAGAGAAACCCCTCCCTCACTGAGGAAGTCTGAAGGCTCCCTGCTACCTTTCAGGGATGTCTTCTTCCCCTGAAGTCTTCTCCAACCCCGCAAGGCAGGGTGATGGCACCTGGTCCACAGATAACTATTATTGCCCTTGACATGGCATTTTACAGTAAACCGTTCAGAGAATTTAAGCTCCTATGGAATGTGGGATCCTGAGACCCAGACCTTGGGCTCAGCAAAACCTGGGTTCAAACCATGACTTCACCAGTTCCTGGTCAAGCTATTGTCTTTCTCCAAGCTTCAGTTTCATTTGAAATAAATGGGGAAATACATACCTTACCAGTGTGTTGCAAGGGTTAAACGGAATAACAAGACAAGCCGTAGAACATACGAGATTGTTTGCCAAGGATTATTCCTCTCCTCTCCATCTCTCCTCCTGGGTATCAGAGCTCAGTCACGCAAGAACAGTTTTTTACTCTTTTGTATTCCTCATGAATAATATAGCGGGCATGCAATAAATGTTGGCAGAATAAAGGGGAGAGGGAGGAAAGAGGGCTGAGAAGGGAGGGAGGGAAGAAAGAAGAAAGGAAATTCAATAATGAAATGAATGAATGAATGAAGCTAGAAGCAAAAAAGAGACACTGATCTGTTAGAGCTAAAAGAGCTATTTTATATATTAGTCATAGGACTTTGAGAATGTCCTGTTCCTCCCTACACCCTCCTAACTCTGCAAGGATAGCGGCAGGCACTACTGTGCCGCTAAGAAAAGATACTGAATCAAGAGACTAGCCAATCTACCAGGAAACAATATAGTTCAATATAGGATTGGCAAACATATTCTTTTTAAAAGATTCCATTTATTTATTTGAAAAAGAGAAAGCTTGAGCATAATGTGGGGGAGGAGGCAAAGGGAGAAGCAGACTCCCCCACTGAGCAGGGATCCCCACGTGGGACTGGATCCCAGGACCCTGAGATCATAACCTGAGCCACAGGCAGACGCTTAACAGACTGAGCCACCCAGGTGCCCCACACATATTTTTTTAAAACGCATTCCTCAATTTGTTCATTCCCATTCGGCTCTAGACACTGGAACTCTTACAAAGGAGGATACAAATAAACTGATCTTACTCTAGTGAGGTCTCAGTTATAGAGGACAGAGAATACCTCCATCAGTGATGTTGTTAAACCAATCATGGGGAGGGGGAGCCCAATTTTGCTGTGTCTGCCATTTTCTGCTGTAACTATTCCCACCAAGGCTGATTTCAATTTTCCAATGATTTCCTCCTAAGGGTAGAGCTCACAGAATCCCTAAGTACAGTGGACCAGCCCCCGCTTCTCCATACGGGATGCATTCCCAGACCCCCAGTGGATGCCTGAAACACGGATAATGCTAAACCCCACCTATGCTAGGTTTTTTCCTACACATACATACCTATGATAAAGTCTGATGATAAATCAGGCACAGTAAGAGATGAACAATAAGGATAACAGAGTGACAACAATATTCTGTAGTAAAAGTTGATGTGAACACGGTCTCTTTCTCTCAAAATATCTCACTGTACTCACCCTTCTGGTGATGATGGGAGATGATAAAATGCTGACGTGAGCAGAGGAAGCAAAGCGAATGACACGGGCATTGAGGTCATGTTAGGCTACCAGGGACCTTCTGACCCCACGTCAGAACGAGGCTCATCTGCCTTGGGGACCGTAAGGGGTCATGGGTAACAAACACAGCCCACAGCTAAGCGTCGGATAAGCAGGCACAACTGGATTTAATGCCAGGCTCTCAGGAGCCCCGGGGCGGGCCACTGATTCTCCAGCCCCCTTGCCTTCCTCGCGCCTGCCATCTTTTTAGCCACTCTTGCTCATTAACAGCCTCACAGCCTGATGGCTGAGGAGCATAATAGGAGAGATCAGAGAAGCAGCTGATTTTTCTGTCAGTGGTTCTAGCAAAGCAGACTGAACGGGGAGGAAGTAGACACTATTAGCTAGAACGTGTTTATGGGTTTCTATTATCCCCATTCTCTCTGCCCCATATTACTGCAAGTAAGTGAAAGCAGATGCCCTAATCAAATGTGCAAAACACAAACACGCTTTCTGACCAAATACCGACTCAAAGGCCACAACCTGGAAATAGAAAGAAGGAGAAGACAGCTATTTCAGAAACTTCAGAAAGGTCAAATTCATCAAGATGGCACGGGAGACATTAACATGGGACTTTCTCTGGGTAGAAACAACATGGAAAGTATTTTTTTCTGAATGTTAAAGATCACAGCAGCCTTCTGGACCCAAATCTAAACAGGAAAAAGCGTACCAAACTAACGAGGGAAAAACCGTTTGGCAAAACATACATTTTTGTCTTAATGCAGTTGGAGACCAGGGAGACTTAGAAAAGTTTTACGAAGTTCTGGGATGAAGTCTCACCCTCTCTGCCACAGGAAAGGGGCTCCTTGCGTGGTATTTATGCTTCGACAGAAGGGGAAGGCGGCCTTGCACTCTGGATTGCCTCCCCCCTTCCCTGGGTTTCTAGCAGAGGCCACCCCATGGAATGCTTCACAAAAATGTGCTCCTGATCTCTACAGCAAGGCAGTGTTCCTCCAAGGGAGGGACGGAGTTCAGAGTAAGAGTTGTCTATAAAAGTGGTTTCCTTTTTATGGCTCAGTAAATGTTTGTTGATGTGAACCCCATTCTCTGTGACCACACTTGTCGATCCAGTCTGATCCAAAGCTCCTGAAGGCGTAGGAAGGAATCTCTAGGTCTGCTCCAAGATTTCAGCTTCCTTACTGTCTAGGCATTTGGGATTCCGGGGCTTTTGGCGGCCTAGGGTCACCACAGCTGGTACTCTACTTTAGTAGTAAAGTTAAGGAGCCTGAACTCAAGCCACATAGAGGAGACAGTAGAAGAAAATCAAAATGTGAAGGTGAGAATATGAGGAAAAAATAGGCCGACGCAGGAGAAGAGAAACAAAATGATAACAGACTCATTCTTACAGAGGTGAGGGAGGGAGGGAGAGAGGGAGGGCATTTCCCTTCCATTCAAGCAAAGGGCAATTTAACAGTGAAGAAGGAGTTCCACTACTGACATTAAACACACACACACACACACACACACACACACAAACACACAATGCCCATAACAAAAGTGTGGCATCTGGGGCTCCCTACTTATTTCACAAACTGAAAGGAATCAGAGATTGGGAACAGATTTAATCTTCAGGTATTCTAAATCACTGGATTAGCCAACTCAAGGAGAATATAATTGCCCTCTTTCACTGGAGTAAATAAGGCTAGGCAGGGCTGAGTCAGATGAGCTAAAAGGCACATTTATGACACAAGGGGGAGAAAGTCAGGCAGGAATTCACTGTGCCATCATGCCCAGGAACAGGGGAAAAGAAGAAGGGGTTCCACCGGTGATTGGGGGGGTCACCGGGCACCCACAGTTGCATGAGAATCCCCTGTGCAGAAGGCAGAAAGGAGATCACAACACAGCACGGATGACAGGTTTTAGATTTTAAAACCGCAAACAGATTAGAAGCGTAGAGGGGTTAAAATCAATGCCGCACTCTAACGTGGGTCGAGACATCATGAAACTCCACAGAAGCTTTCCCCAGGGTTGGGGTGGAAGGAGCCAGGAACTGGTATTATCTCACACAGCATTCCAAAGGCCTGTTCTAAATTTCCAGAGGAAGAAAAATGTGATGTTAAAAGCACTGGAGGGGGGCGCCTGGGTGGCTCAGTGGGTGAAGTGACTGCCTTGGGCTCAGGTTGTGATCTAGGGGTCCTGGGATCGAGCCCTAGATCAGGACTCCCTGCTCAGTGGGGAGTCTGCCTCTCCTTCTGCCTCTGCCTCCTCTCCCCTGCTCACGCTGTCTCTCTAATAAATAAATAAAATCTTAAATATATATATATTTTTTAAAAAGGCACTGTAGGGCTTGCAAGGTAGCAAAGAATACTGAGCATTCGCGCACGGGGTAGGAGGATGCAGCTTTTACAAATACGAAAGCCAAGGTTAGACTATCTGGGCTCCAACACCAACCCCTGCCACTGAGTTGCTAAACTGTGTGTGTGTGTGTGTGTGTGTGTACATGTGTGCGCACGTACAGACAAATCTCCTGACCTCCCTGGGCCTGAAAAGCCTCCTTTGGGAAAATGTCAGAAGTAAAATATAGGATCTGAAAAGTGATTTCAAGCTTTAAAATTCTAGGAAATAAAAAATTGGGCGAGGTGACAGGCCTCTTAGTAAATGAAAGGCCTGGAATGAGTGACAACCCTTTTTTGCTTTGAAGCATTAGAACCCAGACCCGACCCTGACCACGGAGACAAAACAGGCCTCGGCCCAGCTGTTGGATGGAACCACAGTCACTCAACCCCCACCACCCTGTGCCTAAACCGACAACCGAGAAGGGCACGGCGCGGTCTCAGGACATTCCATCCCTTGGATTATTTGATGACGTCTCTGTCTCCTACCCTCCTACCAGGGTACAATTTTCTAAAAGCAGAAAAAAGTCCTTCCCAAGAAAATAAACACTCCAAACAACTGTCCCATTCTGTTACCTATTTGGATTACATAATTACTATGAAGTCAAGACTTTCTTACTGACATGCCAAAAAAGAACTCAGCTCATAAGCTAAACTGCCTTTTCTTCACTGTCCAGAGCTCTTAAAAAACCCAAGTCCCTAAAAAGCAGACCCTGGACCCCACTACGATGGAAAACAAAACAAAACAAAAACTCCACTACCTCAAATCCGCTCAGAGTGGAAACTCACATCAAAATATTTTAAGTCCATGGAGATAAGTAAGTTCTGTCTACTCTATTCTTTTAACGGTAACAACCATAATACATACCCTAGTCCCCCAAAGTGCCCTCCATAGGGAAAGAATACTGGCAATTTTTCCTGGGTCTGTTGAGGATAATTTACTCAAGTGTACATCCTAACTTCTTGGTTCAACTATCTGTGGAATGGGGCTAGCAACAATTGGTAACTGGCAGCGTTTTCCAGCAACAAAGTAAGACAGTTAACCCTCTCCTGACTTACCCCCACACCAGGAAGAAAACCCCACCAGGCCAAGTTGATGGGAATCCCGCAGAGTACATTAACTAAGGTACCCATACTCTTAGGGGTTGAGGCAGCAGTAAAAAGGAACCGAGGGTTCCTTTTACAGCTTGTTCTCCTGTTCTAACTTGTTCGTCTGGATCAATGTAGAAACAGCAGCAATTTGCTCTTCGTAATTCCTCTCCAGGAATAAAAAGGGCCAGGATGTTCCTGGAATGCCTCCCCACTACAAACCAGAAGGTGATCCTCCTGTGATCACTGAACTTTGCTCATTCCATCGGGGTAAAGATTAGATAAGATAATGCACGTGAAATGCTGAAGGAGAACTTGACATGGGACTTAAACCGATGTTCAATACATAAATGATGTTTGTAATTACAACAACAACAGCAACAACACAATGAAACAACCCCCACACTCCCCTGTCCTAAAAAAGACTGTCTCCAGATGCTTATCAACTTACTTGGAACAGGGAAGATTGAAACGTAAGGTAATTGTTCCACAGCCCAGCCCAGAGATAGGGTTTGCTATCTTCTGGGTTGCTCATGACCAGCCACCTGCTAGTTATGAGACCTACGAAGACCTTGCCACGGTCCCATGAGTAATCATACCCCACTAGTCCGTCCAACTCTCATTAGTGACAAGGATCAGAGAGTCTGAATCAATGAGAACAGAAATGCAAAAACCTTAAAAGGCCCTGGCACCAATTCTGTGGAGAGGTTTTGCCAGAAAACTCAGACACCCCACACTGAACAACGGGGCAAATTAGGCCCAGCATCTGGAGACCCTAATGAAAAGGTCCCCATCATCAACCAGACTCCAGAAATATCCCTCTTCTTTAAATTTTTGGCTACAAATAAATTCTTCCAAAGGCACACCTAGCAATCTTTTGTGTTTGGCTCTGCCGTTTGGACATGCATAGTTATGTTTTCCTCGCAGGCACAAAACCATTTTTCAAAAACTTCATGAATATATGAATATTTTCATGATTTGGAGATAAGCAGATTTTACTATAATTTACACCCGAATTTTCTAATTCACTTTGGGGCACACACATGATCTGCAAATGTTCACTTTCCCAAGGACACACCAGAGTATGTAACTACGCAGGACATTTTTTTTTTTTTCAAACGTGGCAAAATGAATACTTTCTGGAAAGAGCTTCATCTGCAACAGTCATGAGACTGTGTGACAAAAAAACAAATAGCCATAAAATTTCTAATTTTTATTTTGTATTAGGCCTACTCAACCCATAAAATACTAGGATGTGTCACAATTTTTGTAGGTTTCTAAACCATGTTTTTGGAAGCACCTGGGGCATTAGTGTGATGCCTATTCAATGTGCAAAAGACCAGGCCACTGGACAATTCTCGTACTTTCTAAACCGTCCTTTCCAAAATGCAAAATGCGGCCCATAACTTTGGAGAAAGGTAAATCATGTTCTACCCCTTGCTAAATATTTGGTTGATTTCAGGTGATCTAGGTTTTCTTGGCAACTGTCTATTACCATGAACGTGTCCGTTCTCTACAATTCAAAGGAATAAGTGCAACTCGTAAAAGTCAAGGTTTTTCTTTTTATTTAATACATTCTAATCAAATAGTAACAGCAGTAAATAAACACTTTGAAAAAAACAGGCAGGTATCCCCCTATATCTGGAAGAGAATTAAGTCAAAATATTCTACATGGTAGAAGGGAGACAACCGCTGATGTCCATGGTTAGACAATTCAAGGACAACTTGAAAATTTCTATAGCCATTTCCAAAAAGTCAATGGCAACAGGTGGGGGACACAGCTACTTGAAAGGATCAAATGTCCGTATCTACATGGTTTTGTTTTCAGGGATTGAGTTGCACCTGTAGAGCACGACATTCTTGTCTTTAGCCTTAAAGGAAAAGACCAAGTCTTTCCCATGTGCACCGGTTTGAAATAGTTCTGAGATAAGGCTCCCTTAAAACAGATTATACTACAGCACTCATTCACACGAGAGTTCATACATGTAGTAAGAAGTCAAATACAGGATTTCATGGTCATTTTTTTGGTTGATTCCGTTAATTGCATAAAATGAAGGATAAATACTCACAAGCATATCTGTTTAACAAAACTCCTAGGTACATCAAGAATGCAAAAAGAGAAAATGGCCTAACGGAGACTCTGACCACCGGGCATCTAAAATTGAAGCTAAGCCTGTGTCAGCTGGGCTTCCTTCCACTGCTTCCGTCCTCCTGCATCCCCGTCTCTCCTTGCTACCGGGGCATGGACCTTTGACCTACTAGAGAGGAACCTCAGAAAGGTGAGGTCTTCCGAGAAAACATTCCTTTCAGCCTTTACTCAGGACATTGGATTCTAATGGAAAAGGGTTAACGGGTGGGTCTCGGTCAGCCTTTAGGAAGGTCAGCATCACTTCCGTGAAAATCTCGGGGGGGAACTTTAAATACCTAGCTACCTCGGCACCCATTTAAATTAGATGGACTTCAGCTGTTTTGAGAATCCCGAGGAGTTATCCAGAGCACTCACTCAAGTTTTGGTTCTCTGACATAGCTGCATTCGGAGAGACTCTAGACGGAGGCAAGGTTAGAAAGACAGAAACACTTATACCTGGAATTTATACTCTTCCAAGTAATCTTTTAGTCTCGTTGGTAAAGGCAGTCCCCAGATGGTACCGGTACATTTATTAATGGTGAGTCTACAGAGATGTTGGAGCGGCCGCACGGCTGTGTAGAGCGGTTTGGTCAGGTAAAGGTGGACGGTGCCGTTCCGGGGGGCTTCCGGGCCCGTCCGCTTATCCTTGCACATCTGAACATAGTAGTCGATCAGATGAACCACACTGTCAAATTGTTTAAGCTTGGACTTGACACATATGATAGAGTCCAATCTGAATTTCCCATCTTGGTATTCAATTCGCAGATTAGTTGGTCCAGCTGATGTCTTAACAGATATTGTTAGTAGGTAGTCTGAATGCGAGCTATCTCTAATCAAGAAAGTTCCTTCGGGTGCCTCTTTTAATTTCTCTTTGGCTTCATTAACAGTCATACTTCCCCAGTACCAACCTGGGGTTTTTGTTCGAAAAGAAAAAGGAGAGAGGGTGAAATAGTTATTATGAGGAATTTTTTAAAAATAGGGTCAATACTCGGCAACAGTTTCTCTAGCTCTAAGTAGAAATGGGTGAGGGAAAGTTTCCCGGAGACTAACACTTGGGGGAGAAATTTAATGAGAAGGTGGGTTCATTTCACCTTATGAACCCACACCGAGAGTCCGTTTTCGGTTTTAAAAAATTAGCTTTCTGTAGCTGTTCTTTACATTCTCCGAACATTTTTCTCCTCATGAAACAAAACATTTGCAATGATGACAAAGCAGGATGCTTCTAGCACTATTCAAGTGAAATCAAAGTAACTTAGAAATAAATCAGAAGTTAGAAATAAAAGTCATGCCCTTACAAAAGTGGAAGGCCCAACTCCAGTAATTCCAACAGGGTAAAAACTGAAAGAACTTTTTGGAAGGTTGGTGTCCACCGCCCCCTCTCCCCGTATCTGTTCTGGGCTGCATCTCCGTTCAAAGCCCCTGGAAAACACTGCTATTTACCGTCTTTTCAAAGTGCAGACCCAGTACGACAGCTTCTGTTTGTTGCTTTGATTAGAAATGAGAGAAACCCCAACTGATAATTAGTACTTCAAGTTTACAATCTGCAACTCTTTCGGACTTTGCCCTAATCCAAATCACAACCGTCGGTCTCCCCAGCATTCTCAATTTGATCTGCCTGCGCCACCCCCGGGTCCACCCCGCTTTCAACAGGGACTTCGAGACACTCCGCATAAGAAGTCTGACAGCGTGCTCCCCACCCCCGCCTCCGGAAAACTGCTCAGACACTTGCCATCCCCCGGCTCCCCCCCCCCCCCAGGGGAAGCCGGTGGTCGCCCTCAAAGCCGGGAACTGCAGGTGACTTTCCCCTCTTCCCAGGGCTACCAAAACTTCAACTTTGCCCCAAACGGAAGCTTTGAGGATCCAGATTTTGAAAGCTTGCGTGGTTTGCCAGATTTTTCTCTTTCAGACCCGAGCGAGCCCCGCAAAGCGCAGGACGGCCCTTGAAACCAGCAACTCCCTGGGCGAGCTGCCCCTGAAGGCCGCGCTCTGCGCAGGGGATCGGCTGGCCGCTTTCCTCCCGGCTCCACGGCAGCCGCCCGCACGGCAATCTGTCGGTCCTTGGAACTTGGCCGCCAAGATCCCCGGAAGCCGTGGCTGCTCAGCTCGGGAGCCGGATGCAGCTGGAGCGGCGGGCAGCACAGCGCCCACTCGCCGCCCTGGTCCCCCGCGGAAAGGGAGGTGCCTGGCACTTTCTCCCGCCAGGGTTCAAGCCCGTGCACCGACCCCGGAGCGGCCGCGGCAAACAAAGGTTCCAGAGCCCTGTGAGGCTATTTCCAAGAAGCCCTTCTCGCGGTCTGCCCTTCCCTAGGCCACCGAGTCCCTCGAGAACCACTTTTCTTTCGCATTCCCCAGGACCCAGGGCCGTGCGTGCATCCTCTCCGCGGATCCCCTGCCCCGAGGCGGGAACGGGAACCGAGGGGCCCTAGTTCCATCCCATTCTCTGCCCCCATCGCGGCCCCGCTTCCTAACCGCGCTCCCCGCCAGCAAAGCCTGCAACCGCGTCTTTGGGGAAGCACCCCTCTCACACGCGTCGAGGCTGATCGGCTCCCTACCTGTTTGACTGAGCTCCCGTAGGGCCTTCGCCAAACGCGCCGCCTCGGGGGACGGCTCCTCCGCGGATCCCGCGGTCCCCCACTGGCTCTGCGTCCCTTCCGCGCCATTCCCGGAGGGCTCGAGGCACCGCAGGGTCATGGGAGAGGGATCACCGCGGCAAAGACAGGTGGGCACCCGCGATGGGGTCAGAGGGGGCAAGCGTCCTTCTTGGAAGTCAGTGTCTGCGGGGTATCCGAAATGGTGGAGGGGGAGGGGATGGGGTGCTTGGGGTTCTTCCTCCCCAGGTCCCAGTGGACGGATGGCAAAGTCCCCCGCAGGCGCGGTCACCCAGAGTTTGCCTGCAAAAAGAAAGTATGGGGTTGGGTCAGTCCAAATTGGACCCCTGCGGCTGGGGTGTGGGTGGGGAAATAGAGACGTGGAAAATCCCGGGGACGACTCCGCGTCTATGCTCCTGCACCATTTAACCCCAAGCATCCAGTGACTGCCCCGGCCCAGCTGTAGACAAAGGATAGAGAGCAGGGATCCAAGACGCAGGAGTTGCGGAGGGAAAGGGGGGTAGGGAGGGACAGGATGAGGGTGGGGAACAGGGTGTCCTCCCGCCCAGGGCTACTGGCCGAAATCGCAGACTAGCAGAGCAGAGTCACCTGTGGGTAAGGTGGTAAATATGCCCTAGTCAAGGACAAGCAGAAAAATTGTAAAAGAAAGAACAGGAGACATCCCCAAATTGGCACTCCTGTATCTCACACTCTGCACAGCCCAGGGGCTCCGGGACGGAGCACCCAGAGCCGCCCACCCGCGGCGCCAAGGTGCGGAAGCTGCCGCACCCTCGCCCGGGGGCTGCCTCGCTCCCCCTCCACCAGCTTCCCAGCGCCCGCGTGGGGCGGAGGTGGGGGGCGCCGCCGCGCGCAGTGGCGGCCGCTCTCGGGGCCGGGCGGCGGCGGCTGCTATTGCTGCCGCCGCCGCGGGCGCTGTCGAGGAATCGACCCAAGCGCTCAGCCCTCGCGGGGGCTCGGAGCTGGAACCCCGGCCGGGGCAGAACAGGAGTCAGGGAGCGCCGTGTAAGATCACGATCGCCGAGCCCTTACCTCGGCCTCGGCCGCCGCCTCCACACCAGGCAGCCTCCCCAGCGGACATGGGGCGGGGGACCCGAGAGGGGCGTCTGCCCGAGTTCCCCGGGTTGACTTGTAATTTGGGAATGAGATGCCTGGGGATGCGCTCTGCGGCAACCAGAGTTCTCTGCGCAGAGAGCAAACAAAAGCGCCGGGGATCCTCGCCTGGAACCCCTGGGCTCCGAAATCCCCCACCCTGGGCAGCTGCTGGCTTTCCCTCTGGCGGCGACCAAGGGGGTGGGAAGAAGAGGGAGGAGGAAGGAGCTAGGGCGGGAGGCAGGCGGGTGGGGAGGAGCGGCAGATCAGGTTATTAGGAGGATTATTAATTTGGATGGCAGTTTGGAGCGGGGGAGGAAACTCCGGAGACTTCCCGACGCCTAGAAGAAGCCTAAGAAAGCAGGCAGTAGCGCCCGGCCGCGGGACAGAGCCGCGGCTCCCACTGCGTCCCCGGCGGTTTGGAACTGCGGAAGCCCAGGCCGCCGGCGCTTGTGGCCGCACCCCGGTGCCCTCCCCGGCGACCCTCCTTGGGGAAGAGCCTTCGGGCTCCCCGGACCAGTACCTGCCGCCAGCCCCCGGCCGAGCTCCTCCGGCACCCCGGCTGCCGGCGCAGGGGATCCTGAGGCGGTGCGTGCGGGGCTCCGGGGCGCAATGTCCGCGGCCCGCGCAGCGCCGGTAGCGGCGGGCGCGGAGGCTCATGCTTCAGGGGAAACCCAAGGCCCGCGAGCCGCTGTGGAGGCGGCGAGACATGGCAAGAGTTAAACGTGTGTCCTTGGAACCGGGTGTGCGCGCGACTTCCCAGCCCCGCGCGCCTCCCTCGCTCCCCGCCTCCCTCCCGGGTCCGCGCTCCTCGTGCGCCCCGCCCGGCGGCTGCGGAGGCCGCTTTCCAGGAACTTTCCAGGAATCCACCTCACGTGACCGCGGCCCCCGCTTCTGCTTTAAAGAGGCTCCGGCACTAATGCGCAAGCTGCTGGGGAGGCGGGCTCAGAGCGCTCGGTGCGGGGCCGGGCGGCGTGGCCGCTAGAGAGTCCGTCCGCCTTCCACCGCACAGCTTCCAGTGCTCGCAGGCGCGCAGAAGCGCCCCTGCCGCCGCCGTCCCCGCTTCGGCGTCCGGAGCCTGCACCCCCGCCCCCCGCCGTGCCCGCTGCGCGCGGGGGTCTGAAGACCCAGACCTCCACGGCCCCCCGCGGGGCTCTGCCTCTCCCACCCTCTCCGCGCCTTCTCGACGCGCCCCTCCCGGCTGCACATTTTGTGAGGGCGGGGGGCGGGGGCTCCCGGACAACGGCCCCTATGGCTTTACAGCACAGTCACGGAGTAGGAGAGGCCCCTTTCCAGGCACCCGTGCTCCCGGGAGAGCGGCCCAGAGGCGGCGCCCTTGCCCAGGTCCTAGAAGGCGGCGAGCGGGTGGAAAGCAGCGCCTCCTTAAGCAGCTCTAGCGGCTCTCAGTCTCCTCCCCCAGGCGCTGCCACTCGCGGTCTCCCGCACCAGCCCCGCCGGGCTCCTCCCCCTCTCCTGCTCCCGCTTCTCCGCGCGGCTCCACCGTCTCCTTCCGGCTGGCCGCGCCGCTCACCTGCACTGGCTGCTGAGGGGGGGCGCCCTTACCTGCGCGCCCCGGGGGTGCTGGGCGGCCCGCCTCGGTGCCGGCCGTCCCGAGACCTCTTGCCTCGGCGATTTCCCGCCGGCCTGGGAATTCGGAAAGATCCCGTCACTTCCCTGCGCGGAGACCCTCACCTCCTCCCACCCGGTGGGAGGCCACCTGGCCTCAGTTGGAACTCAGCTCCTTGCCGGCATGCCCTTCTCAAAATGTGACCTACTTTAAATGTGACCTACTTTTTGAAAACCATTAACACAAGGGAAAACCGGATCCAAAATTTCGATAACCATTTTTCTTTGAAATACTATTCTATTGCATCAGCGCTCAAAAGCTTGAAAGGTCAAGGGCCACTTTCAGTTGTAGCAGGGGCTATGGGGAAGTTGGGCCAGGAAGGGGGAGGAGCCGTGGGGGAGGCGAGGCTCACAAACTGTGCCTGGTGCCCCCCCTGCTGGCCCTAGGAGGGAACGTAAACCTGCTTCCTGCCTTCCGGGGCCTGGAGTCAGGGAGAAATTGTCTCAACAATTTTCCAGCTTTTGAGTAAATAACTAGGCAAATGGTAGGCAGGTGAGCCAAGAACTGAGGGGCCATGTCTCAGCTAACTAAGGGCTTTGTTGACGATAGAATCATGTGCATGGAGTCATGTTTTTTTAGAACCTCCCGCATGGAGGGCAGAGCTAATTCAACCCTGGTTAAAACTCCCTATATAGTAGCTGAACGATTCTGCCCAAGTCATTTTAACTGTCTTTGGAGCCTCGGCCTTTTCTATAAAATTAAGGGACATGAATCCAGTCGTGGCTCAGGGACTGGGATGAATGAATGAACAATTCAGATTCCACGTAGAGTTTGTATATAGTGTGTGGCCCCCAGAATCTTTAAGAACTACTAGTCATCTACTAGGGTTCACCATATTCTAAAATATACCATATGGCTTCTATTTCTTTCTAGAGAATCCCAGATGAAGGATGTACATTTTACAAAGATAAATTTCTACTTAATTTTCACCTGAAATGAATCTGCCAGCAACCCTCCTTAATGGGCTTACCTGTTGCCTCCTAACCTGAGTTATTCCCTCTTTTGCACACACTGTTCCCTCTTCCTGGGATGCCCTTCCCCAGATTTGGTGTGTGGCCAGCTCTCATCATTTAGGTCCCGGCTCAAAGTCACCTCGACAGTCATCGTCCACAAAAATTACAGTGAGCACAATGCCAGCTGTAGGGGCACCAAACTTTGTAGCAAAGTAAAATTTCGACTTTTGTTTCTGAAATGTCTCCCAGCCATGCCCAGAATTTTGTTGGCCTTTTTAATTCCCGATAAACAGATAGGGGAGCCTCTTAGGAAAATATTTATGGGATCATGTTAAGTGAGAAAAAGTAGAATACAAAATTGTATCTATGCTATGATTACAACTTTATACAATTATGTATGCCTGTGGGCAAAAGCAGAAGGAAATGTGGAGAAATGAAAGCAGCTGTTTTTAGGGTGGCAGGATATGGGTGAATTATTAAATTTGGATTTCCTAATGCTTTTCCAGTATTTTTTTTTTTCTAGATTTTATTTATTTGACAGAGAGCACAAGCAGGGGGAGCAGGAGAGAGAGAAATAGGCTCCCCGCTGAACAGGGCACCAGATGTGGGGCTCCATCTCAGGACTCTGGGATCATGACCTGAGCCAAAGGCAGACGCTTCACCGACTGAGCCACCCAGATGCCCCCTTTTCCGGTATTTCTGATACAGTTATCATTTTCCAAAACTACATATGGATCAGTGTCTTCAATGACTCAAAGGGAACAGAGTATAGTTTGTAGAGCTTAGGACCCCAGTCCTGATGGCTCTCTCTCCTGAGCTCCCAGACCTGCCACTCAGCATTGCCTTCCAGATATCTAATAGACATCCCCAGTCTAACATGTCCCAAACTGAAACCTGATGATTTCTTAAAACAACCCCCCTTTAAGACAAAAACAAAAGCAATTCCTCCTTCATTTCCCCCCATCTCTGAAAAATGTCGTTTCTAGACTTCAGTTGCTCTGGCTAAAAGCCTTCAAGTCATCCTTGACTGATCTTTTTCCCACAGCCCACATCCCACGTGTTGGCCAATCCTCCAACTCTGATGTCACAAGGAACCCAGAACTGAAGCCCTTGCCACATTTCCAGCATACACCGGCCCAAGCCTGGCTTACCAGTCTCAGCCCAGCTGACTGCTACAGCCTCTTGCTGGCACCCTTGTCCCTCCCTTGTCACTCTTCCTGACAGAGTGGTGAGAATAATCCTGTTTAAACCAAGCCATGGCATGTCTGTCCTCTGCTCCGATCCAAATGGCTACATCACCCCAGAGTGAATAACAAAATCTGAGTAGCCACTCACGACATCCTACAAAATCTAGTTCCATTTACCTCCCTGATCTCATCCCCTCCTGCTCTGTTCCTTAATCATTGCTTAAGACTCAGTGGACTCCTTGCCGTTCCAAGACCAACTGCCCTTGCTCTTTCCTCGAAGCCGCCTGTGCTGCCTCCCTGACCCAGCACGCTCTTCCTTTAGACAACCGCATGGTTTGCTCCCTCACTTCCTCAGACCTCTATTCAGGGCCACCTTAGTGAGACCTTGCCTGCCCACCCTATTCAGAATCGACCTGCCACCTCCACACGCCTTCCTCTCCCTTGCTGTTCCAGTTTTGTCCTTAATGCTGATCACTATCTAACCTAGCTTATATCTTATTTACTGGTCTGGTTTCCTGTCTTTCTCCTGCACTAGGATGTGAGTTTCATGAGGACAAGTATTTGGATTTTCACTGTTCCCAGCTATGGCTCAGCACCTCGAACAGTCCCCAGCATGTGGCAACTGTTAGGGTCCGTAATCAAAGCAGCAAGACTGATACAAAGTGAAGGTCAAGCAAAGCTTTATTTCGCGCCAAGCATCGAGAATCAAACTGAGCCGTCAGGGCCCGTCTCCTACAAAGAGGCAACCCCTCCCAGCCTCACAGACTAACTTTTATAGAGGTAGTTGAGCCAGGCTATATACACAGGTGGCCAATGAGATTGCAACACAGAGAAAACTGCAGAGTCATGCTAGGTTACACGTGGGTGGCCAAATGAATTTCAATTTACCCTAGTAGATATATGGATGTCTTCACCTGGCCTGACCCGCCCTTGTATTTAGGCTTTGCAAGTAAGTTCCTCTGGGAGGGGCGGGGTCAATCTAAGTTCACTGCATAAACACAAAATGGCTCCCTCTGGCTAAGTAGGCCCTTACAGCAACCATTCCATGTGACTGCTGGGTGAGCCAGTGGCTGGGCGGACAGTGCTTTAGCAGGTGGCTTTCAAGCTGCACTGCCCAGGCATGGATCCTCACTCTGCCACCACTTGCTACATGAGTGAACTTAGGCAAATCAGTCAGCATTTTATGGAGATAATACTGGAACTTATGGGGCACCTGGGTGGTTCAGTCATTAAGCATCTGCTTTCAGCTCAAGTCATGATCCTAGGGTCCTGGGATCGAGTCGTCACCACCACATCGGGCTCCCTGCTCAGCAGGAGACCTGCTTCTCCTTCTCCCACTCCCCCTGCTTGTGTTCCCTCTCTTGCTGTGACTCTGTCAAAAAAAATAAAATCTTAAAAAAAAAAATAGTGGAACTTACCTTATAGGGCCATGGTGACAATAGAATGTGATCACTATACCTCATTATCTGTAGCTCTGTAAATCTCTATCTCATCTCTGTTCTGTTCAGTGGGGCAGATGCCTGGCTGTGGTGGGGAACCATCATTCTACTTGAAGAGGGAAGGGAGGGTGATTTTCACAAAGCTGGAGAGTTCCTTCTGTTGTCCGCATTGGGGAATTGCTGAGGCTCGAACATCTCTGCGTGCCAACCTCAGACTTGGCTGTCCTTGGTGTGCAATGCAGATGTTCTGGTACGGGAGTTGGCAAGCGCTCTACACTGAGCTTTTGCCGAGCTGCAGAGAGTTTTTTAGTTCTTAGGAGTGGGGGAGCTACAGGATGATCATTGCCACCATCTCTTCCTTTTAAACTTGGCCAGGTCACTGTCACCAGCACAACCACCACCACACATCCCCCACCCTCACGAATCCCTGTGATTCTGGAACCCACACCTCTAGAGAGCATGGGACACAGGTTAATCAACAGAAGTATCTCATTCCCGTGGACATGGGGTTTCTTTCCAGAATCACCGCCTAAGCAGGTTATTTTATTAGATATTGATATAAGTGCTGCAAGAGGCATGATCCCTCCCCTTCTGAGATGATGGGGAGTAATGACCATGGAAGCCAACTTTCCTGCCATGTGGGAGCCCATCAAAGAATGGAAGCAACAGAGAAGAAAGCAGGGCTCAGGTTTGAGGGAGAGGAAGAGATTCCTGAGTACTTGACTCCAATATGCCTGGGGCAGCCCTACCCTTGTTGCTGTAACTTGTAATCAAAGATGCTCTTGTGGGGTGTGGTGAGTTGGATGGGGAGGAATCCATGGGAGGGAATGGGAAGAGAATTGAGAAGATGAAGAAGAGAGCCATCTTCTACGTGGTAAACATCTCTTACTTCTCTTCTGGTGCTTCTCGGTACCAATTCCCTTTTACAATGTCCTGCTTGCTCAAGCCCCATAACGGAAGACATTCCCTGGTGTCCTGGCTGGCTTCAGTGCTCTGGGTCAGGGACTGCAAGAGGGAAAAGCCAGGAAGATGGCTTTCCCCTAGACTTCTAGGACCCAGGAGCTTGGGAGATGGCCATGCCCTTCATCTTTCTATGCACAGAAGTTGAGGGGAATCATATTCTAGGATAGCAGCTTTTAGTATAAGGTCAGAGATCTCTCAGAAATTCTAGTAAAATCTATGGACCAGAGTGGGTCATATTTGATCCCTCAGGCTGTTAAGGTCGGTGTGCCGAGATTCTTTTTTTTAAATGAATCAAATTAGGGGCTCCTGGGTGGCTCAGTGGGTTAAAGCCTCTGTCTTCGGCTCAGGTTATGATCCCAAGGTCCTTGGATTGAGCCCCACATCAGGCTCCCTGCTCGGCAGGGAGCCTGCTTCCCCCACCCCCCGCCTCTGCCTGCCTCTCTGCCTACTTGTTATCTCTCTCTCTCTCTCAAAAAATAAATAAATAAATAAATAAATAAATAAATCTTAAAAAAAAAAAAGAATCAAATTAAAATTCTGGAGATTTCAGATTTGAGGGAGATCCAGATTTGAGGGATCCAGATTTGAGGGAGATCCATTCCCTCAAGGTGGTGATCAGCTGAAGCGGGGTTGTAGCTGCCCCTATTAAAGGCTCATTCATCATAGCCCTCCTGTTTACCACAGTCCTCACCATCCCCTGTTGTCTTCCCAACACTGAACATTACTTGTCATCAGTCATCACCTTTGCACTGTTGTCTCTCTTATGGTGAAGAACTATTTCTCGGGACCCAAGTCTCTACCCGAAGCAGGGAAATAGAAAATCCAAAAGACTGGGTATTTCAAGACCAATCGGAGAGACCTTATTTCTCCATGAAAGTGAAACACACTCCAGTGTGTCTAATAAGCCAAGGGTGGCCATGTTGTCATACCTGACCCATTTCATTCTTCTGTATCCCTACATGGCCCAGGCATTTGCATACAGGCTCCATCGAAGACTTTTTCTGCAGAAAAATGTTCTGGAAGCACAGATTCAGGGGATCAATGGACAATCTGAAGACTGACTGTGAATCCCAAGGGTCCTCTTGACCTCAGGTGAGAACCCTGTCCTAAGGGTGATGGCCTCCATGGATATCCTGCTCCGGAGAGAAAATTCTGCCTTCCTCATGGTAGGGATTCTCTTTATTGCAACTGGTCTATATAGTTAGAAGATCATCAATTATGGGACACCTGGGTAGCTCAGTCGGTTAAGCATCTGCCTTCAGCTCGGGTCATGGTCTTGGGGTCCTGGGATCGAGTTCCACGTCGGGGTCTCGGCTCAGTGGGGAGCCTGCTTCTCCCTCTCCCTCTGCTGCTCCACCTGCTTGTGTGCTCACTCTCTCTCTCTAAAAAATAAATAAAATCTTTTTTTTTTTTTTAAAGATCATCAATTATAAGATGGGTCCCAGAAAGGACATTATTTCAGTAGTGCAGAATAATTTTCTTCATCTACTTTCTTCTCCCTCACAATGTTCTAATCCTCTGACTTCTTCGTTTCTCAAACACACCAAGCCTAACCCAGGGCCTTTGTACTTGTTCTCTCTGAAATGTTCTTTCCCGAAATTCGCATGGAATCACTCCCTCACTTTGTTCAGGTCTTACACAGAGACGCCTCCCCTTTCTTATCAGTGACCATTTCTTTCTCCTGCTTTGTTTTTCATCTCAGCCCTTACTACTACCAGATATGATAATGGTTTTTATTTGTCATTTGTTTCATGTCTCTCTCCCCTTGGAACATAAGCAGGGACTTTGTCTATAAAATCACTACTGTGTTCCCAGTGCCTAAAGAAGCGTCTGGCCCCTAGTAGTATAAAATTATTGAATGAATGAATGAATGAATTGAATGCATCTACAAGTAAGGAAACTGAAACGCTTCTACTCCTGTCTTTCTGGCCTAGGTGCCTTGAATCCTCATCTTCCCCACCTAGATGTGCTTCTCACCCTAAACTCTGGTTTCGCCTTTAGACTCTGGTCTGCTACCAAGGGGAACTTGGCTGTTTTAGAACTTCTCCTTAATCTCCCGGAGCCTGATGTCACAACCATGGTACAGTAGACAGCATGTGAGGGACTCACCCACTTATGAAACATTCATGAGGACTTAAATGTTCCAGGCCTTGGGACAAATATAATTCAGCCCACTCTTAAGGGGGTCTCAGTTTAGTGAGAGAGACGCTGCTGACCATTCATTCTAACAAAGGGTTAAAAGTCATGGAGAAAAGCACACACTGGTTTTGCAAACAGCTGGGAAGGAAGCACCACTCCAAACCGCCTTGGGAAGTCCAGAAAGGCATCACAGGAGAGGGGATCTTGATCAAGTCCCTTAACTTCTCTGGATTCTTGTTTTCCCATGAAAAATTTGAATTCCATGACCATTAGGTTTCCTTCTCATTCAAATCACCCTTCAAGCCCTGTTCCACGACCTCCCGAAGAGCAACTGACTGTGTCATCAGACCCAAGCCTGGGCAGCCTCGGTATGTTTGATTTTCCAGAGAAGTTCACAAAGGTCAGGGCCTGGAATGATGATGTGGTAAGTGGAGCAGTCCAAAGAAATACCTGTTAGTAAATAACAAACATGGCTCCTGGCTTAGTCATGGAATTCTGAGAAGCACCAGCCCCCAGTGAACCAGTGTGGAGATTGGCAGTCACGGATGAGACTAACTTTAACCTAAGGCATGTGGCAACTCAAACAGTCACCACCACCACCGGGAGCCACAGGACCATCGCCATATGCGTTCCACATTGAAAGGCCAGGGTGCTCACCTAGCACATTAGAATGACAATGGTCATGTCCCAGATAATGGAAACCAATGTAAAATATTCAATTCCCCTGTATATGGTGGCTTAAATCTCTCTTCACCAATATATTACAGCCCATACCCGATTTTATTCTTAAAACACTTAGTGGTTAAAAAAAAAAAAATGCCAGTGTGCATGTGAATAAATAAAGTCAAAGTAGATTAAATAGGTTGTTCTGTACTTATAAACAAATCGTCCTTAGGAAAACAGTATATGAACAAAGAAAACCTTTTAAATGGAAAAGGAGCTTGGAGGGTAAGTTAATTTTTAAATAGGTCCTTCAAATCACTTAAAGTGCTATTCCAACAAATGTGGCTGTAATATTTTCAAAGCTTATTTACAGTATTTGAACAGAAGCAAGTGATAAAGAGTTGAGAGGGAAAGTTAGTTTCCTTTGTCTTGGAAAATATAAATATATAAAGCCATCAGAATATATAAATAAGATAATATATGACTGACCCATTTGGATATATACCAGGAAGGTCAGATTTGTAGCAATGAAGACATTGTTACATTTCAGTATGTACCAATAATTCTAAAATAAACACAAAAATGATTTATTTCTTATAAAATTTAAAAAAATCTATTTAAAAATAACTCTGTGAACATCATGCTGGGAAGTCCTGTCATTTTTCCCTTTGGCTTTTCCAATGTTGCTGAAAGGCTTTTATTTCAAGTTCTCCTTTTTTCTTCCCTCCCATTTTTTAAAAATTTATTTAACACAGAGAGAGATCACAAGTAGGCAGAGAGGCAGGAGGGGGCAGGTGGGGGCAGGTAGGGGCAGGCAGGGGCAGGTGGGGGGCAGGCGGGGTGGGGGAAGAGGCCCCCTGCTGAGCAGAGAGCCCAACGTGGGACTTGATCCCAGGACCCTGAAACCATGACCTGAGCTGAAGGCAGAGGCTTAACCCACTGAGCAACCCAGGTGCCCCTTCCTTCCCATTTTTAAAACCAAAACCAATACTTAAAAGAGGCAAATTTGTCTCACGATGTCATCAGATAAATCCTTGTCTTTCATGACATAGTCTTAGTAGCCCAAAGTCTACCATGCCTTCTGTTGTGCCACTAGCACCTGGTTTCCCTTGCCCCACACTCATTGCCAACCAGATTAGTTCTATTTTAATCTATTGATTCCAGCCATTTAATAGACACAAATAAAGATGGCATAAGAATGATGATATAATAAATAGAGATGGTATGAATAAATAAATTTCACTGATAACAACTGGGAAATCAGAAGACAGTTATGACAATGTCTCACACAAAGACAGTTGCTACAAAAGAATAAAACATTAAATCCTGTTCAAAAGAATGGACAATCTGAATAGCCCTATCTCTATTTAAGAAATAGATTACAGATTCAGAAAGCTTCACTGGTAAATTTTACCAAAAGCTAAGAGATAACACCTATGCTTCACAAACTTTTCTCAAAAAGTAGACGTGGGCATTTCACAATTCCTTCCAGGAAGCCATCATCTTTCTAGATACCAAAGAGAGATAAGGCAGAAAAGAAAACTATAGACTAATATCTCTCAAAAGCACAATCATCAAATATTAGCAAATTGAATCCAGAATATATAAAGAAGATAATATATGAATGACCCACTTGGATATATTCCAGGAAGGTCAGGCTGGTTCAATATTCAAAATCAGCCAGTAATTCACGATCTCAACAGACTAAAATAGTAAAATCATATAGTTATCTTAATATATGAAAAAAGGCATTTATAAAATTCAACATACATCCATCATTAAAAAAATTTCAGCAATAGAAATTTCCTCAATTTCTTGAGAAAGGAATTTCCTCAATCTGACAATCTACAAAAGAAAAACCCAGCTAACACCACTCATAATGGTGATAGATTAAATGCTTTCCCCCTGAGATTGGGAACAATACAAGAATGTCCATTTTTAAAACTTCTTTTCACTATTGTGATGGAGATGCTGGCCTGTGCATTAAGACAAGAAAGTAAATAAAAGTATATAGATTGTAAAGGAAGAAGTAAAAATGTCTTCAGTTGCAAACAGCATAATCATCTACATAGAAAATTCTAAGGGACAAGTAGTACTACAAGTAGTACTACAAGTAGTAGTACTACAAGTAGTACTACAAGTAGTAGTACTACAAGTAGTAGTACTACAAGTAGTACTACAAGTAGTAGTACTACAAGTAGTACTACAAGTAGTAGTACTACAAGTAGTACTACAAGTAGTAGTACTACAAATAGTACAAATAGTTACTACAATAAATATGTGATTTAGCTAGGTTTCAGGATACAAGGTCAGTACAAAAAAATAAAACAAAAACTAGCAACAAACTACTGGAAATAAAAATGTTAGAAATACCATCTACAATAGGTTTAAATGCATGGAATAGTTAGAGATAAATGTAATCAAATATGTGCAAGAGTGGTACATGAAAAAGAAAAAAATTTTTTTAAGATTTTATTTATTTATTTGTCAGAGAGAGAGAACAAGAGAGCGAGCACAAGCAAGAAGAACAGCAGGTAGAGGAAGAAGCAGGCTCCCTGCTGAGCAAGGAGCCCAGTGTAGGATTGAATCCTGAGACCCTGGGATCATGACCTGAGACAAAGGTGGATGCTTAACGACTGAGCCACCCAGGCATCCTGAAAAAGAAAAGTTTTAATGATGAAAAAAGTTAAGGAAAATTAAGCAAATGAAAAAAGAGGCCATGCTCATGGATGGGAAGGGTTGATATTGTGAAGCTGTCATTCTCCCTAAATTGATCTTTAGCTACAACACAATCCTAAACAAAACCTCAACAACCTTTTTTGTTGTGTTATAGAAATCAACAAACTGATTCTATAGGAAATGCAAAGGACCTAGAAATCATTTTTGAGAAGGAATAACAAAGGTAGAAGATTCACTCTGATTTGATGATTTCTTCTTCTTCTTCTTTTTTTTTTTTTTTAAGATTTCATTTATTTATTTGAGAAAGAGAGAGAGAACACACAAGCAGGAGGAGCAGCAGAGGGGTACTCAGAAGCAGGCTCTCTGATGAGCACAGAGCCCAATGCGAGGCTTAATCCCAGGACCCCGGGATCATGACTTGAGCTCAAGGCAGAGACTTAATTGACTGAGCCATCCAGGCGCCCCTTGAAGATTTATTCTAAAGCTATAGTAATCAAGACAGAGTAGTACTGACCTAAAGTTGGTGATACAGATCAGGGAAACATACTAGAGTCCAGAAATAGACCCACCAAAATATAGTCAACTGATTTTGAACAAGTAATTTGATGAAGAAAGGATAGTTTTTCAATGGTGCAGGAACAATTGGGACATCCATACACCAGAAAAATGAACCTTGGCCCTTACTTCATACCATATACACACATTAATTTTAAATGGATCATAGACCTAAATGAAAGAGACAAAATTATAAAGCTTCTGAGAAAATACTGGAGAAACTCTTGTTACCTTGGGTCAGGCAAAGTTTTCTTAGATAGGACACAAACATCACAAAACGTAAAAAAAAAAAAAAGAAAGAAAGAAAGAAAGAAAATTGATACATTAGGACTTCATCAAAATGAAAATTTTCTGCTCTTCAAAAGATAATGTGAGTATTTCTCAAAAAAGCTGTTTTAAAAAGATAATGTTAAGAAAATTTTTAGGGGTGCCTGGGTGGCTCAGTCAGTTAAGCATTTGCCTTTTGCTCAGAAATTTTGGGACAGGGCCCCGCATCTGGCTCCCTGCTCAGTGGGGGCATCTGCTTCTCCCTCTGTTCACTGTTCTCCCTGCTTGTGCTCATGCGCTCTCTCACTCTCTCTCTCTTTCAAATAAATAAATAAGATCTTTAAAAAAGGAAAAAGAAAAAAATTTTAAACTACAGACTTGGAAAACTATTAGAAAATTCTGTATCTGGTAGTAGACATTCTAGATACAAGAATACTCATAAAGAACCTTTACAACTCAAGAAAAAATATAAAAATCCAACTAAAATGTGGTCAAAATATTTAAATAGACACTCTCATCACAGAATATATATATAAACAACAAATTAGTTATTAAAAGATGCTAATTTGAATTTAGAGAAATCTAAATTAAAACATGATAAAATGCCATTGTGCACCCTCTAGAACGTCTAAAATTTAAAAGATTGACATTACCAAACACTGGCTGGCATACGAACCAACTGAAACTCTCAGATTGCTGGTGAGAAGAGGAAATGGCAAAACCACCTGAAAATAGCTTAGTGGTTTCTTATAAAATCAAACATACACTGATTCTGTTTAACAATAATATTACCCCCAGGTATTTATGCAAGAGAAATGATTTCATATGTCTACACAAAGGCCCGTACATGAACGTTCATAACAATCTTAGTCATAATAGCTATAGACTGGAAACAACCCAAATGCTCAGCAACAGGTAAATAAAAAAAATTGTACTATATCCAGACCATAGAATAATTTTCAGCAATTAAAAAAAATTTGAAAAAAGAGCAAACTACCAACACAATTTGAATTAGTCTCAAGAGCGATATGTTAAGAATGAGAAGCCAGGCACAAAAGGCTAGATATTATAGGATTCCATTTACATGATTATTTGGAAAATGGATTAGATGTTGCCAGGAAATGGGAATGGATGAGGACTGACCACAGGAGAGCATGGGGAGACTTTTGGACTTGGTAGGAAGATTTTACATCTTGAACAAGGCAGCAATTACATGACTGTATACAACTGACAAAATTTATTGAACAATACACTCTAAAGGCGTAAATTTTATTTTATGTAAATTATTACCCAATAATCCTGACTCTTAAAAAGGTAAAACTGAAGAATAACTAACTTGGAGAGGAACAAAAAGGGAGGAAATGCTGAAATTTGGACATTATTCAGTCTAAGAAGTCAATGTATCTGGAAGATTCCATCATTGAATAACCTTCCTTTTCTCGAACCCACATTTTGGCACCGGTACAGTGCTCACCCTAGAAAGACAAATAAGAAAGGTTAAGAGTGATTTTTTTAAAAATCCCTACTACTTAAAGGTCTTGACACATACCCTCAACCCCCACCTTAATTCAACTGATTCAAGAAAGAATAGTTCAGGGTCAGTGAAATTACAGATAAGAAAAGATACTGATTTACCTTTAGTACAAAAACAGGTTAAAAATAGCACTCTTGGGTGCCTGGGTGGCTCAGGGGTTAAAGCCTCTGCCTTTGGCTCAGGTCATGATCCCAGGGTCCTGGGATCGAGCCCCCCACCCCCTCTCTGCCTGCCTCTCTGCCTACTTGTGATCTCTGTCTGTCAAATAAATAAATAAAATCTTTTTAAAAAATAGCACTCTTACTAGATCTTAAATGCTATAACCACAAAAAATAATAATATTAATATTATTTATTAATAATATAAATAAATAATATAAAGATATTATTTATATATATAAATAAATAATATTACAGGACAGGAGTGGTAATCATGTTGCAACATATAAATGTATGAAATCAACCCATGGTTTACCCTAAACTTACACAATGTTATATGTCAATTATATCTCAATTTTTAAAAATAAAAATAAACAGATAAAAAACAAAACTACCACTCCTACACTCTTCCCATTGCAAGGACCTTTTCTTATCTGTCATTTCACTGGCCTCCTCATTCTTCAGGTCTCAGCTAAGTCATTGTTTCCTTTGGGAAGCTATATATATATGCTATATATATATACCGAAGGGTAACCACCCAAGCCTAGGGCCCCCTCTGAATGTTCCCGGAGCATCTCAGCTTCCGGGTAAGTGAACACCCACCACTTCATTGTAATTGCTTGTTTTCCCCACTAGTCTTATATTCCATAAACCGAAGACCGTATCTTATCTGTCTTATTCACTGTAGTAACTGTACTAGTAGTATCAGTAATAGCAGAATAGTAGTAATAAGAATATGGGCTAATGTTTATCAGAAGAATACCTGTTAATATATAAAGTACCTAAGGGTTTTGCTGTATTAACTGATTTTTTAACATTTTTTAAAAGATTTTTTTTAAACTCATGTCTACACCTAACATGGGGGCTCAAACCCATAGCCCTGAGATCAAGAGTTACATGCTCCACCGACTAAGCCAGCCAGGTGCCCCTGATACAGGAACTCCATCTAGACTTCGCAGTTACAGGTAGAGCCTATTATTCAAGGTAGGTCCTATTATTATCACATTTCACTGATGAGGAAGCTAAAATATAGAGAACCAAGGGACTCGCTTGAGGTCGACATTCTAAGAAGAGTGTTGATAAACAACAACAAGCCGTTTACTGTTGTTTACTGCTCCCTAGTTCCTAGCACGGGGCCCAGCAGAGAAAAGATGTTCCCTAAATGTTTGCAGAATTGATTTGAGGTGAGGAGGTTGTAGTCGAGCTGGCAGCTCCTATCTGGCGGAGAGGAGAGGGCAGGCAGGCAATCTTGCAAACACCATGTACCTACACCAGGCTTATGTGCAGGGACACAATGGTGAAAACACTCTCCAGCAAAGCTGTCCCAATGCCTGAATGGGCTCCAGACTCTCAGAGCAGCAGCTCCAGAAAGATTTCTAGGTATGATTCATTTTATTTCCAGGAGCCATGCTCTAGACACAGCCCTAGAATCCCCCTTCCTGACTGATCTCACCCTGTGCTGACAGGGGACCTGGTAGTCCTCCTACTTCCCCCCTAAAATGACTCCAGACCCCCATCTCACCCCTTCTTTCAGGAGCTCTCTCTTGAGTGCATGTTATGTGACTTTCCTGGACAGCTGCTGAGGAGAGGACACACCACTGTGACTAACAGCGGTGCCCCAGATGGGGGCTGTTCACTCTGCACAGGAGTGTCTCTTGGGTCTTGTGCTTCTGGAAGCCATAATCTGATCTTGATGAAAGAAAGTGGCATGTTTCCACTCACTCCTGTTGGAACAGGACAGGGGGGTGGTGAGAATTGGATGTCCTATTTGTCCTTCTCTGAATGAATAACTCCGGGAGTCCAAACCCCACTCCTTTGCTGAGTGGCCATAAGGACGTTACTTAACTCTCTGAGTCTCAGTGTCTTTGTATCTGATGTAGGGATAATTCTCCCACATAAGAATGTCGTGGGGAGGTAAATAAGATGGTACGTGTGATGGTGATAATACAATTTATAAATAATACAATACCATTTATTTCTTCATATATTGTAAAGCTTGAGCCCAAAAGTCATAGCACCTGACAAAGAGTAGGTGCTCAATAAATGGTTATGTTTTTGTTTTTGTCTTAGTTTCCTATAAAGATGGAATCTTTAGTTTCCTATAAAGATGGAATCACCCCCTAAACCAAAACTTCATTTAAAACTTCATTTTGGGCTTTATTTTTCATCCTAGGAGCCCTCCAGATGTTCTCCCTCAGACACTCCCAGGTGTTCCATTTAAACAGCCACCATGTCAATTCTGCCCTAAGTACTTTTTCATTGCATCACTGTGATGGTTGATCTTATATATCAACGTGACTGGGCAGAGAAACACCCAGATACCGGAGAAAACATTCTTCCTTGGTGTATCTGTGAGCGTATTTCCCGAAGAGATGAGTATGGGTAGACCAAGTGAAGGAGATCACCGTCCTCCTTCCCCATGTGGGTGGGCATTGTCTAATGTTGAGGGCCCAAATAGAACAAAAAAGCAGAGGAAGGAAGAAATTGTTCTCTGCCTCAGCTAGGATGTCTATCTTCTGCCTTCAGGCATCACACTCCTCATTCTCAACTCATCCTGGGACTTAGAACCATCACATATCCCAACACCTTTCCTTAGGCCTTTGGACTTGGACTGAATTAAACCATTGGCTTTCCTGGTTCTCCAGCTTATGGACAGCAGAGGATAAGACTTCCCAGCCTCCATAATCCTATCAATATATGTATATATATATATGCATATATATATATACACACATACATACATACATATATCTTCTGTTGGTATTGTTTCTCTGGAGAATCCTGGCCAATACAATCACCTATGTCTTACTGGAATCTTCAGGCAGGAGCTCCTAGGATGATTGTTTCAAGGAATCTCTTTTATTTTGGGAGGGGGGTGGAGAACTACTGTTTGAACGACAGCCACCTGATGTCAGTGGATCAATTCCCATCTCCTGGGAACTTCCGCCAACAGTTTCCTATCTTCCTTGGAATGCAACTTTGCAATCAGTGCTGTGTATCCTGTCCAGATCCCCTTTCCCCGGCAGGTCTAACCAGCCCATGACTTCGGCAAAGATTGGCTGGTACAGGCTTACTGCTGTACGCTTCCCTGCACAGTTGCCCTTGACCCATGGGAGCCACCTTGCCCAGAAATATTTGGGAGGTTAGTCTCCTTCCGGGCAGCCCATAGCCGATGGCTAGCTGATATGGGACATAAAGGTTCATTCCTCTTACCTCAAGCTGGAACAACTTTGTGAGACTGCGTGGCATTTTCTGACTCCACTTCTGACACCGAATATAAGGTTTTTCCCAACACCAACCCATTCTCCAACACCAACTGGGTGTCCACAGCTCAATTCAATTCTAATACTATCTATACCTGGACTTAGTTAGCATGAGATCCTACATCTTAAAGGGCTCAGTCCCACAGGACTGCCTCCACTTCAGATGCCCCAGCAAGTGGGGCCTCCAGGTGACCAGCACTTCTGCCTAATGGGTTACAGATTCGGGGGGGGGGGGTCCCCACGATGCCCCCCACCTGGGTTCAATAATTTACTAGAACAATTCACAGACCTTGAGAAAGGGCTCCACTTACTATTCTAGATTATTATAGAAGATATGAATCAACAGCGAGATGAAGAGGCACAGAGGGCGAGATGTGAAATGATCCCAAGAGCTGGAGCCTCTCCGGCCAAGGGGCATGCCCCCCTTCCGGCATGGAGATGTGCTCCCTACCCCGGAAGCTCGTCCAACACCATGGTCCAGAGGTTCTGCGGAGCGTTTATTCTGTCCGCATGGTTGATTCCATCACTGGTCATTGGGGACCGACCTCCATCTCCCGCCCCCGTGCCTTCCCGGGCAGTGGGGAAGCAGGGCCGAAAGTTCTAAGCCTCTCATCGTGTGGCGGCCTTTTCTGTTGACCAGCTCCCAACCTGAAGCTAGCCCGGCCCCCACAGGGCTCATCTCATTGGCAAACAGAAGATAATCATTTCTAAAGGTCCCAGGAAAGCTGTACCAGGTGTACACTTTTGACAGGAATCAAGCAAGGTATCACAGGAAGCAAGCGTCCTTGTGAGATCCCGGCTCTAACCCAGGACACGCCTGGAGCTTTCCACTCCTCACAGGTATTCGTGCGCCCTTGGCGTGAACTTTGGCGCTCCTTGGGATCGATTCTGGATCTAATTTATCCTGGCCTACCTGTAACACCTTCGCCATGCCTTACACACCAACTGTTGTCAGAAAATGTTGTGGAAAGACTATTTCGTATTTTGAAATCGAGCTGGGCAGAGTGCTGGGCAGAACTGTGAAATGGCTGACTTCTTTTCTCTGATTTCCATTCTGCACCCCCACCCCCAAAACTGGGTGCACGAACGGCGCGATTCTCCGGCCTGAGGACCAGCGCAAAGGGCTTCCGTAGGCGGCTGGAGAACAGGCAAGTGCGGCTCTCCCTCCAGCCGGTTCCGTCGGGGGCCAGAGAGACACAGCAGCTCGGTGCCTCGAGTGGTTCCATTCTTTCCGGCTTTTCTGCCCCATCAAGTTAAATAGTCCCCAAGAGTAAATAAATGTGGCAAAGATAAAACAAATATTTTTTTCCAATCGGATTGGTTTGTTCCTTGTGGGTTCAGATGAGGGAGAACCAGAATGTTTTGATTAAAGCAGCTGTTGCCATGAAATGATTTGCTTGTTTACTAGTGGGCTGTCTTACTTCTTGTCATTATCTCCCAAAGTGGGAATTCTTGGTATTATTGAGTGGACAGCTCGGAAGAGGAAAATGACAAGGTTCCTTAACCTAATGTTCCGACCATGTTACAAAGTGTAAAAACACTGACTCCAAGGCAAATCCAAGGCTACGTGATCACAGAGTAGGGAAAAAAGAGAGGCACGCAGGCTCTCTGTGTCCCGTGTACGAGTCTTTCCTGATTGTGTGTTTCTGACAACTTAGTTTTCCACTTACCTCTCTTTTTATGTATCATATGTGCATCTCCCCCAGAGGCTACCAGGACTTGGCTTCCCGTCGGAGGAGACCCGGTGTTGCTCTGGTTATTCCCACAGTATGGTTGGCCATGGTTCAGCCTAAAAGGTCTTCATGGTCCCATGAGGAGCCACGGACTGGACGGTGGTTCCCCATCCAGAGCGATGGGGACCCTGGATGGCTGCAAACGCTGATGTTGACAGAAAACATTTATTGGATCTGCCGGGCATTGTTCTAGGACTTCCGGTGTATTAACTGATTAATGCCTCATCACAACTCTGTGAGGGAGGTAACTTTAACATCATTATCTTACACACAAAAAAACCGGGCCTGGTAGATGTTAAATAACTTGCCCAAGCAGAGAAGTTCTAGGTGACAAAGCTAACTTGGACCCCACATATTGTGGCTCTAGACCCAAGGGTTACAAATCACTACACATACTGCCTAGTAGTGTTAGTCCTAATAGCAACCAATCACATTTGAGTCTTAATCGTAGGCCAGCCACAATGCTTAGTCATATGTATTAACATCAATCCTCATAAAAACTCGATCAGATATCATCCTCTTTACTGAGGCACAGAGAGGTTGAGTAACTTGCCTAGGGTTACCCAACCAGGAAGTGAAGGAACCAGGTTTCATCTGCTCTGGTCTATTTGTTTGCCTGCCCCGCCTTAATTCCCCCATGCCATGAGGCCTGTTCCTGGTTTCTCAGGATTAGGATATAGACCCTTCTGGAGTGTTATTCTACCTGCCACCGGAAACCTCCCCTTCTCACTCTTGGATCACATATTCTGGGGGAGTCCAACTCAACAACCCTGGCTCAAAGGACAGGTTTGGAACTTCACTGGAATTCCTGGAAAAAAGGGGCCTCCCTCATCCCCCAAATTGCTGACTGCAGCTCACCTGCCCTGAAGATGGCAGGGCCGCTCCCTGAGCTCTCGGAGCCCTTTCTGTAGGGGCTGTTCGAGATTCTGACGATCCTCCCTGTTGCCAGGAGGTAGCTGCTAGGCTCACCTTCGCCAGAACATGGGATGAGCAGTCCTAAAAAACGAGGTCTCTTCTTCCTGCTGCTTCTTCAGGGAGCTACTCTCTGGAACTTACAATCTCCAAAACACAGAGACCGCTAGAATAAGATCTTTCATGCTACCCAGCTTAGCCCTGTTCAGTACTTTGTTTAGTCCTTGCTGGCTTGATTTGAGCATCAGGATTGAACACCAATGTTCAGCATTTTGACTCCTCTCTCACCTCTTTGTCATCCTCAGCATCCTGAAAGTTAAAAAAGAAAAGAAAATGCAGGAAAATACCTATTTGCTAGGATCCACCTGAAGGGCTTGTTATTAGTTGGGCTTCTGCTGTGTGAATGCTATCCAACAATGACTCCAAAATCTCTGTGGCATATCGGAAGCATTTCTTTTTCTTCCTCCCAGGTCTGTGGGGCTGCTGGGACAGCTCTGTGTTGGGCCACAGATTGGGATTGGGTCCACTCCACATTTCTCTCATTTTCCCTGGACCAGAAGGTGCCCGGGACAGTTCTCCTCATGGTGGAGGGCCAGACAAGAGGCCAAGCCAAACTACAGGAGCACGTTTAAAGTCTCTGCTCAGCTCATGTCCACTCATGTATTCCATTGGCCAAAGCAAGTCATATGCCAAGTCCAACACCCGTGGATGGGGGACATATACTCTGATCCCTCCAGTGGGGGGCACTGTAGAGCAACATAGCAAAGACTGGATACATTCCAAGGGTGGGGGAAGAATTGGACTAATTCCAATCCTATCACCGACACCCTCCCTTTTGATAGAGAAAAGTACATAAAAAGGTTATTTCAAGGATTTCTGCAAAAATTTTCTGAATTCCTGTTATTTGCCCACAGGGCAGATGACTTGCATGTACAGCTGTAAAGGGGAAGTCAGACGCAGACACAGGTAACAGAGTGTGCCATCGATAACACGGGGTGGGGAGCCACACGAAAATCCCAGCAGTCAGCAGCAACTCCACGCAACCCAATCTCTCCCTTTCAAGGAAACAAATCAGAATGCAGGAGAATAAGAGCGATACTGTCGGAGAGCTCATCTTAAACCCACTCTGCATTGTAAAGATAATAAATCTTTCACAACTTGGCTACTTTAGATATTGCTCTCGTCTCTACAGCAACAAAAAGACAGAGATCCACTTCAGAAAGGTTTTCAACCGTAAAGACTGAAGTCAAAGACAAATCGAGTTTCTGGTTAACATCTCCCAGGGGCTCTGCAAGTATTGCAAGAAATGCCACTCTGGGACAGCTCCAGCGGAACCCCAGCCCCATCCTTCGAGAGAGCTGCTTCCTCTGCTGCTGCTCAGAGGAGTGGAAAGATGTCAGAGGGTTGATCTGCTTGAAAGACCGGAACAGGTGTAGTTCGTCCTTTAGCAACAGGGATCATGCCCCGGGAGGGAACCAGCCCTTTTTCTCATGGGCTCGCTTTACAAAGAAGTGTGCCCTTGGGCCCAAGCCCTGACTCAACATCCCCCCTCCAAACCAAACTCTGTTTCCAAGCAAGCCCAGCTGGAGTAAGAGTGTTAACACCATGCACAGATGCCTCCCTGAGACACAAGGCACAACCGGATCTGTCACACTTGTTCCCCCAGGCTCCAGACACATAGTTCTCAGACCTTAGCAGGCATCAGGACCACCTGGAGGGCTTCTTAACCACAGACGTGAGGGCTCCACACTAGAGTTTGGGACTCATTAGGGGTGGGGTGGGTCCTCAAATTTCACTTCTCTAGTAAGTTCCCAGACCCTGGATGCTGCCGGTCTGGGTACCAGCCTTTGAGAAGTACTGCTTTAGGGCATTGCCTCTGGTCCTGAAAGGCCATCTGAGCAGGGCTGTCCTCAGAGCTGAGAATGTTCCCAAACAGACTCTAGTTCTCCCGCTTCTGACCTGCCCGACTTCAACTTCCCTCAATTCCCATTCACTCCTCAACTCCCTCTGCTAGTCCCTGTGCCCCCACACTCCACGGAAAGTGTTCTTGCCAAAGTGGAAAAATGATACGCCTGCTGCCAAGTTTCACGGACAGGGGACATCACGCTTGGGCGTCTCACTGGTTGCGTCACAAGTCAGCGCGTGCAAATTGAGCCCAGCACCTTCCTCCCCACAGTGTTCGTCTGGTGTTTGACCCTGCTCCCCGATGCCTCGGTTCCCATCCTTCTGATGAGCATTCCTCTTCGTCACAGCAGCTGCCCCTCCCAGTTAGCACAGTTCGGCTGTGATTTCCAAGTCAACCCTCCTGACACCTTGATTTGGGACTTCTGGTCTCCACAACTGTGACACAACACATTTTTGTTGTTTGAAGTACCCCTCCCTCTCCCCTCAGCTTGTGGTAATTTGTTATAGCAGCCATAGGAAACTAATACATCCTGCTTCCATCCTAACAGGGCGAGGGAGGAGGAGGGGGGACCCCTGCTTAGGGGATTTTACCTAAGACGTAGAAAGTAGGAAATTTTAAAACTTTCTCGGGGCAGGTCTGGTCTTGAAAAATAGTCCAGTCGCCAGCCCATCCAATATGAAGATGGTCGCTGTTGGCACAGATTCTTAAGTAGGACTATCTGTCTCTTAGACCAGTCCTATTTATCTGGTCCCTTGAAGTTGTAGGGCATTCTCTCTCTGGTAGATAGGAGACAGGCTTTCTTTGTAGAATTAATTAAGAAAAATTTCTAGTTTCACTGAATATCTCCTTTCCCAGAAAGTTTAAGATTAATTTTCTTTGTAATTTCTGATAGTAAGTACTGATAACAAATTTCCTTACCAGCTTTTGTAACCCCAGTGCTGTCATAGAACTTCCATTGCTGTGGGAAATAGTTCTGCTACGTGGCTGTGATGACATCAGCCTCTACGAGGGAGAGAAGAGAAACAACAGGAAATTTGGGTGTTAACTGGTAGATGAAGGAGGAACTGGTTTTTAAGTAAGTTCCCTTAACTAAGCAGCACTCTCAATTACTTGGCTTTATTTATTCAACCTATTTGTTTACATTAAATCACTTGAAGTATAAGTCCCTAGTCAGAAAATCAGGGCATAGACTGCAGAACCCATCACTTTGGGGCCCTAGGTCATACCTCATGTCAGGCATGAGCAGAGGGGCTAAGAAAGACCCAGGCACAGGGCAAGGAGATAATTTTTTTAAAGATTTAATTAATTTACTTATTTTTCAGAGAGAGAGAGAGAGAGCACAAGCAGGGGGAGCCGCAGAGGCAGAGGAAGAAGCAGGCTCCCCACCGAGCAAGGAGCCCCATGCGGTACTCAATCCTGAGCCAATGACCTGAGCCAAAGGCAGACGCTCAACCAACTGAGCCACCCAGAAGACAAGGAGATAACTGGAAGAAAGGAAGGAAGGAAGGAAAAGAGAGAGAGAGAGAGAAAGAAAGAAAAGACAGAAAAAGAGAGAGGGAGGGAGAGAGGATGAAAAGAAGGAAAGAAGGAAGAAAAGAGAAGAGAAAAGAAATACAGGTAGCTAATGAACAGTTGAATGGGGCGACTTCACTAGTTACATCAGTCAGAGTTTTCCAGAAAAACAAAATCAGTAGGATATGTACATATTTAGGAATTGGAATTTTATTTTAAGGCATTGGATCATGTGGGTACAGGCAGTCTAAAACATGCAGGGCAGGACAGCAGGCTCGAGCCCCAGGGAAAAGGCGACCAGAGTCTTTTCTCTGAGGGCTGTCAACTGATTGGATGAGGCCCACCCACATCATGAAGGATAGTCAGCTTTACTCAAAATCTATTGATTTAAATGTTGATCTTCTCTACAATATGCATTCACAGCAACATCTAGACTGCTGTTTGACCAAAAAACTGGGCAGCATAGGCTAGCCAAGTTGACACATAAAACTAACCATTACCTTAATAACAAAAAAGCAAATATAATGGACAAATAAGCTATTTGGCACACAGCAGGTATCCAGAGATTGGAAAGAACTACACCCTTTGTTGAGAGAGAACAAAATACCCACACATCATTGTTGGAGGCACAGACACCGAAACTTTTCTGTAGGGCCGTTTGGTAGTATTAAAATGTCAAATGTACATCCCCTTTGACCCCACAATCCCACTTCTAGGAGTTAATATTCAAACAAGTACAAAGTGGTAGGTATGTGTAGATGGGCCATCAATGTTACATATAATGATAAAAAACCGGAAGCGGCTTCAACGTTCACCGATCGTGAGCAGGTTAAGTAAATTATAGAACACCTGTATAATATACACCCTAGACTTAAGAAAGAGTGAGGAGATTCTATATTCCTGACATGAAATGATCTTCATAGTATGATGTTGTGTAAAAAACCAGGTTTCAGAACATCACATAGAGTTTAATTTCATTTATGTGCAATTAAGTTAATTGGTATATTTCCTAGAAAAGACATTTACCAAAATTTTAATTATGGTTATCTCTGGGTGGTGGAATTTCAGGTTCTTTTTGTTACCTTTATTGAGGGCTTATTATGGGTCAGGCATTCTTTTTAAGCATTTTACATAGATTCAATTCAGTTAATAACCTGTATTATTTGCATTTTTTTAAGAAGCAAAAGCATGTATCATTTTTCCCCCCAAACTACAAAGTGGTTTTTAAAAATAGTCCTTCCGTTCTTCTACATGAGAGGGAGCCCTTGTTTCCTAAAGCCCCACAATTCTTGGAACAACTGAGAGTTTGAAATTGCTGTATGCAGATCCCACCAAGTGTTATTATTGGGAATCTCTCCATTTTGCAAAAAACTGACTTTCTCTCATTGCTGTTGGAGTGTTTTGCTGGCTTGTTTTCATGGCCCCTCTCTTGTTTATTGTGGATTGAGTGAGTAACATGTTCCCTTTTAGCCCTCCTTCTTACTTCCAACCCTCTCCCATAGTCAGCCCTTCTGATGTACTTAATTTGCATCCTTTTCTTTCTGTGTGTGCTTCTAAAATATGCATTGTTTAGGGTTGCTTGGGTGGCTCAGTTGGTTAAGCGACAGCCTTCAGCTCAGGTCATGATCCTGGAGTTCCAGAAATGTCGTGAATCCCACGTCAGGCTCCCTGCTCAGCGTGGGAAGTCTGCTTCTCCCTCTGACCCTTCCCCTTCTCGTGTTCTCACTTTCTCTCTCAAATAAATAAATAAAATATTTTAAAAATTGATAAAATAAAATATGCATTGTTTAATATGCTTGTATTTTTAATTTACACAAATGCCCAAATGGTCTGGTTTTATTTCTCATTCCTGGGTCCTCCACCCCCCACATCCTTCTTCCCATCCAGAACCAGCACCCAGTGCTCTCACTGTTTCTGCTGTTGCTGTCTCAGGGATTTCCAGAGCTGCAAGTGTCCTTCATCAACCCTCCATCAACTACTCACCCCCAATCCTGTGGCTGGCCCTAGCTCTTAGGGTTCTCCCAACAGTCAACCCTGGTTTGTTTTGTTTTGTTTTGTCTTCTCATGTGCATGGCCCTCTCCACTGAGAAACTTGGTACAACCTCACCCATTTGCCAGCCTGGAGGGAACTGCAAATCTAGCAATGAGTGTCCAGTCCAGAGCATTCAAGACATCTGGACAAGGTAACTTGTCCAACATCTGGACAAGACATCTCTCTTACCTCCGAGTTACCCCCCTACCCTCCTAAGTCACTTTCTCTTCTCCACTGGGTTGAAACAGCCTTGCTTTCCAATTTGTGCTAATGCTTACATCTGGAGGCCTGATCGTCAGCCCGAAGACTCCTTTAGGTCTCTTCCAGAAGCCCTAACATGCCCTGCACCATGTCCCTGCCTGAGAGTTCAATATTTGCAAGAATAAGAATGTAGGGGCACCTGGGTGGCTCAGTGGGTTAAAGCCTCTGCCTTCGGCTCTGGTCATGATCCCAGGGTTCTGGGATCGAGCCCCGCATCGGGCTCTCTGCTCAGCGGGGAGCCTGCTTCCTCCTCTCTCTCTGCCTACTCTCTCTGTGTCAAATAAATAAAATCTTCAAAAAAAAAAAAAGAATGTATGTGATGAGTCCCCACTGACTTTTCTATAATTTCTGCCTTCTACTCATCCCTTTAGCTGTCTTTAACTTTAGTCTGATTTAATCTGCAGAAAAATGCTAGGGGTGGGGCACGGTCAGAGGAGGATTTATCCCAAAGTTAATGAAGCTTGAGTTTCAAGGCCCCTAACTTGTAAAGGCCCTAGAAGCAGTCCTAATAATGTGTTCACAAGGGGCACGTGTTTTGATAAATTTGCAGAATTTAAAAAAAATTGCAGGGACACCTGGGTGGCTCAGTTGGTTGGGCGGCTGCCTTCGGCTCAGGTCATGATCCCAGCGTCCTGGGATCGAGTCCCACATCGGGCTCCTTGCTCGGCAGGGAGCCAGCTTCTCCCTCTGCCTCTGCCTGCCACTCTGTCTGCCTGTGCTCGCTTGCTCTCTCTCTGACAAATAAATAAATTTTTAAAAAAATTTTTTTAAAAATTGCAGAATTAAGATATTTTAACCATAATCAGTTAAGACCTCTGTCTTTGCTCTCTGGTTTTCCTTTCTTCACAATATCTCTCCTGTCAGAGAGCTTCAGAGAGGGGCCTTGGACATTATGGGATCTAGCTAAAGGAAAAGTTGGGTTGGGGATACACATAGTAAGGTTTGGCAGATGTATTCAAATGTTTCTTAAGCAGCATTGTGTCTCCTTCTTACAGTATTTATATCCTAAAATTGCATTCTTTTTTTTTTTAGACTTTATTTATTTATTTCAGAGAGAGACAGACAATGAGCGCAAGCATGAGCAGAGGGAGAGGCAGAGGGAGGAGCAAACTCCCTGCTGACCATGGAGCCCAAACTGAGGCTCCTCCTGGGACCCTGGGATCATGACCTGAGCTGAAGGCAGACATTTAACCAACTAAGCCACCCAGGTGTCCCAAAATTATATTCTTTTCTTAAAAAGGGGTTCTAAAATTATAATGCTTTCTTCCACTTCCCAGAGCTGAGTCTTCCCACACAGTGAAGCCCAGTGTAATACACTTCAGAGCTCACATACCCCTGAGGGTGACCTTGGTTGTTGACGATGGTTTTGTCCTGATCTTAGCTTTGAAACATTCCTGTTGTAGGTAGACCCCTAATTTCCACTTAAAAAGTGCAGCTCTTGGCTCATAGTATGGCTTCCAACACACACATCTTTTTTTGGTTTTCCTTCTGGGGCCTCTCCCCATCATCGCCCTACACACACACACACACACACACACACACACACGCTTTTATATCTGCCGCATTTGAATCTCCTATTTAAGCATCACAAGCTGGAGTGCAGAATGGCAGTGAGCCAGTTTTTAAAACTGAGCTAAAATGTACAAGGCAAACACTTTCAAACACTTCAAGAAAGCCTACAGCTGCCAGTCTTAACCTTAGCGGGCAAGCGTAGGAAATAGGCGGACGCGGCAGGCACTCTGTCTAGGTCTTTGGAATCGAAGCTGTTTAATGAGATAAAAATATTTCCACCTCTTCACCTAACAAAACGGTAAAAGGATGAAACTCTTAAATTAGAAAAGTTCCTCAAACTAACATCTCAGCAAAATTTTTGGCACACAGAAGAAGTGCTCAAGAACTATTAAGTTAACGGAATCTCATTTTTAGAGGAAAGCACCTCCAGTACGGCAAATGGACTCCATTTCCACTTAAAATGTCTTGGAAAAAAGGCTTTTCCATTGGCCTATATTCAAGATCAAGTTTTTTTGTGTGTTTTCTTTTTTTTTTTTTAGGGGAGAGAACTGTTTTTATCTCCTTTTCTCCCTCTACAATGCCTTTCCAGAAGTGTTAACCCTACCTATAGTTTTAAAAAATGTTAACCTTCATTTCTCTGGCAGTAATCCATTTGTGTGTTGTTTGAACAAATATCTATTGAGTACCTACAATATTTCAGGCCTTATTCTAGGTACTTTATTTATTTTTTTAAAGATTTTATTGATTTGACAAGAGAGAGAGGGAACATAAGCAGAGGGAGTGGGAGAGGGAGAAGCAGGCTTTCTGCCCAGCAGGGAGCCCAGTGTGGGGCTCCATCCCAGGACCCTGGGATCATGACCTGAGCCGAAGGCAGCCACTTAACAACTGAGCCACCCAGGTGCCCCTAGGTAGTTCTTTCTCTAGGGGAATTTTCCTGTGTTATTAAATCTCTTTGCAAACATGATTTAATATCATAACATTTTATAATAAGCAAGGCCCAGAGTTAATTTAGCCATTCTCTTTTTGTTAAACATTTAGATCATCCCTAATGTCTCCCTATTATAAGTAATGCAGTAATGATCTTCTTTGTAATAGATGCCTGTCCATATCTATGATTAATTCTACAGGACAGATATCTACAAGTGGAATTACTAGATCAAAGGGTATGAACACTTAAGTTTCTTGATGAATACTTCTGGCAGGCTTTCCAAAGCATATTATCACCTCTGACTTCCACAGTTCCTCTTCAACTGAGGAATTACCCACCACTATTTAAAGACAGGAGAGCATAATCCATTCCTTCTATAGAGGCTTGCTGATTCTTAAAATAATTTTACTTCCAGATGGCAATAAAAGTAATCAGGCTGTTTTCTTGAACACCTCTAGTCCTTTCTGTACCGCACTCATTTTTTTTAACGTTGTTTCTTTTTTAATCTAACACAGAGAGAGGGATCACAAGTAGGCAGAGAGGCAGGCAGAGAGAGAGGTGGAAGCAGGCTCCCCATTGAGCAGAGAGCCTGATGTGGGACTCGATCCCAGGACCCTGAGATCATGACCTGAGCCGAAGGCAGAGGCTTAACCCACTGAGCCACCCAGGCGCCCCACACTCATTTTTTAAGGATCACATTTCCACATTCTTTTTGCAAAGGAAAAAACACTTAAAGAATAGAGAATAGCCATATACTCGTCTATTCATTAGTATCCCTCCAGACAGACAAGAAGTAATCTGGGGAGGAAATCATCCATGAGAAATACAGAATCATGCAAAGGTATGTAAGAATATAGTAATCATCTTCATTACTGCTCATATTGGGCTTTTGGGGGGGGAGGGACAATGTGTAGCTAAACACATCCCGGGATAGCTTTGCTCACAATAACAGAACAGTGGTATAAATGAGCCTTCCCAGCTCATCAGCATCTCTGCTCTGGCAAATCAAATGATAAAAATACCTCACAGAGGTTCTTTTCAACATGGAAGTAAATTTCATTGCATAGCACTTGGTCCTTCAGTATTTTCTGGAATAAGTTCATTCCCTCTCAAGAAAAATTTCTGCTTTCCAAGAGAACCAGTGCCACCCTGAGAATGTCCCCAGTACATGGTGCTCAAAGAGATACACTAGGGGAAATAAACAGAACCAGGAGCAAGTCCCCTTTGGTCTAGTTTGAGGGAGAATATCTGCTAACTGCATTGCCGTGTTGTCTTATTTGTATCAGAAGACCCTCTGAGCAGGAATTTTGTTTTTAAAATGGTCTGCTTAGGACAAGAGGTATGAAGATTGAAATTCAAGCTTTTCTCTTTGCTGGAAGCCAGGCCGCCTAAAGGGAACTGACTGCTTGGGATTTCCCCCCTGACTCAGTCCAGGTTGTAGAAAAACCCCTGACGAGGGCAGACTTTCTTCTCCGGCTGACCAAAAAGTGTTTTACCAAAGAGGAGAACAGAATCTGTGGTGGGTGAAGAATGACCACCATTCGTTCACCCATCAACGGGGTACTGGATGTTTAGTACATGCTAGAAACTAGGCTGGGGGACACTGTGCGAGTAAAATGGGCAGATAACCTGCCCTCGTGGAGCATGCTCCTGAGTGAGGAGAAACACTAAACAAATGATCACGCCCATAAATATAAAACCGTAGTCTTGGTAAGTGCCAGGGCATCAAGAACACAGACCATGAATGTGTACGACACGGAATGAGCTTAATGGGGATGGCCGGCAGTTGTGGGACGGACTGTGTTTCTGTCAGAGGGAAAAGCATGAACCGAGGGACTGAAGTTCAGAGAGTGAGGAGAAGGGTGTGTGTGCAGACTCCAGAGATGTGATTAGGGCCATGCAGGGGGTTCGGTCTTCTTCCTAAATGGGTCTTTAGGTTGTTGAAGCTCATATTTCTTGACAATTCCACTCTTAAGTACTTACCTAAGAGAAATGAAAACTTATGACCTCGAAAGACCTGGATATTTATAGCAGCCTTAAAACAGTCTAAAACTGGAAACAATCCCAACGTCCATCAACAAAAGACTGGATAAAGAGATTGTGGCAATATTCATACTTAATGTAAAGGAATGAACACAACACCATGGAACACTCTCAAGAAACTTCCATTGAGGGGGAGCCTGGGCGGCTCAGCCAGGTAAGCAAGCATCGGCTTTCACCTCAGGTCGTGATCCCAGGGTCCTGGGATTGAGTCCCTGAGTTGGGCTCCCTACTCGGTGAGGACCCTGATTCTCCCTCTCTCCCCTGCTCATGCCCTCTCTCTCTCTTTCAAATAAGTAAATAAATAAAATCTTTAAAAAAAAACTTACATTAAGTAAAAATAAGCACAAAAAAGTCCACACTCTGTGATTATATTTGTGTCAAATCCAAAGCCAAGCAAAACTAGTCTGTGGTGATAAAAATCAAAAAGTGGTTGCGTCTGGGTGTGGAGGATGGGGAGGGACCAATGACTAGGAAAAGGGAGCAAGGGAACTTTCTGAGGTAAAAAGATCTGAAAAAGAAATGTTTTGTATCTTGTTTGGGGTGGTGACTTCCCAGGCACATTCAATTACCGAAACTCCTCAAACTGTACTAAACATCTGTGCATTGTGTTATTTGTATAATATATATTAAAGTTGGGTGTTTGTTTTTTTAAGTACAATACATACTATAAAATGTTTTAAGCACAGCAATGACATGGGATTTGTCACATGACAAGAGCCCCCTGGCTACGGTCTGGGGAAGAATAAGAAAGGGCCAGTATACTCCTGAACATCAGTGCATATCAGCCCCTCATCAGCCTTTAAGTACAATTCAGACCTCCCCTTGTTGACATCCCCCAGGAACTGTGCAAAGCAGTTGTCAATGGACCACAAATGAAATTCAGCTGGAGGGAAAAAAAAAAAAAAAGCTGGGAAACTGGGCTAAGAGCACTAAGGAAACCACAGACCAAGGAAATAGGTCCAACCAGATTTCTATTACATAGGTTCTTTCAAGACGGGATTAAAGTAATCATGCTTATTTTAATTATTTCAAATCTGTTAAAATGCTTTCTTAGGTTCTCTTCCCCACATCTACAATTATTCTTCTGAGATTAAGAAATGGAGCAGGCTAGAACTGGTTGATGCACTAGCAGGCAAAAATTATCTTTTATCTATAGTTAGAATGAACAGAATTAAAATGAGATGAGAATTAGGTTATGTCTCCACAAGAACATGGGCAATATTAAGCAGTGGAAGAGGGTTTGGGGGCAGGACTGAGTTGTCACATCATGTGTGCTGGAATCCTGAGGCACCAATACAAAGTCAGAGGGGCACCTGCTTGATGAAGGTTTAAAAGAACGACAAAATCTAATCACTTCAGAGTTGGAAAGGATTCTCAGAAAGCATATCAGCCTACACATTTCGCAGAGGAAATGCAGAGATAAAGGGAACAAAATTACCTGGAAGTGTTCATTACGAACATTTGATTAGGATGTCACCAAGCATTTCCACATTTATTGCCTCATTAAATCCTCATAAAGCGCTGGCAAACAGCAATTATTAATTTTTCTTGTCAGAAGAAAAGTTGGGGCTCAAAGCGTGGTGCAGAGAAAGCTCGTTCTCATCAATGCTCAAGCCTCTCCCTTTGCAGGACACACCACGAGGTCACAGTTCTCAGCTCTCTGGAAGCTGGTTGGGGGGGTGGGGGGCTGGCAGAGAACTGAGTTCTGGCCAATGGAATGTGGCAAAAAGCCCCTCCTCCTTTCTGGGCTGACTAAAACTTGGCATACAATCCTCCCTTCCCCACATTCACTCTTCTCTTGTGCTCACCATTAGAGCATTAGATGCACGGGATCCAGTAGAGGACCTGAAGCCGCAGGGGATGAGGAACCACCATGTAGCCGGAGCCTGGGTTCCCTGAATGACTCTGTGGGGCAGAGATTTTTTTTCTCCCATTCGCTGACCCAAGTTCGACTGTAACAGGAGTGAGAAAGAAACCTTTGCTGTGTCCAGACACTAAAAAGCGGTTATTGTACTGGTTAGACTAACTAACCAAGAAATGTTAAGGGACTCATGCAAAATCTAGATATTAATTTAACAAAAGTCTACTGAGCATTTGTCATATGTGCCAGATATTGTGACACAATAAGGCCCTGTGTGTACATCAATGAATTAAGACAAATCTGGGCTATGCCCTCATGGGGCTTAATCTAGTAGCTCACACAGTTACAGACAGGGCTAGGATGCAAATGAAACTGCTAGCTCTAAATTTCTTCTATTTTCTACTCCACATCTTTCCTCCCAAATAATACGAATCAAAATATATTACATTCTTCAAAGATTGCTTTGAGAAATAGAAGATGCATCCCACTATATGAATTATAGGATGAAATAGGAGAAAAAGAGATAGTTTCTTTGTTAAACTTCTTTGTTAAACTTCTATGTCCTTCAAGACCTGATGAGGCTCGGCCAAGAAAAAATTCCCCTGTACTGGATGGCTCAGTCAGTTAAGCACCTGACTTCAGCTCAGGTCATGATGTCAGCATCCTGCATCCTGGGATGGAGCCCATGATGATGACCTCCATCGTTGTCATCGTTATCATCATGGGCGGGCTCTGGGCTCAGCGTGGAGTCTGCCCCTCCTTTTCCCCCTTCTCCTTCCCCTCCCCCTGCTCGTGCTCTCTCTCAAATAAATAAATAAATAAATAAAATCTTTAAAAAAAATTCTTCTGTACTGTTGCGCTTTAGTCAGTAGGAGAGACTGGAAAACCACTGTGTTCATATATTTAAATTTTCAGTTATTTAAGGATTAACTTAAACCATGTATTTCAACTTACATTGTTGAAAATGGCATGAGTCCATTCCCCTGTATTACTAAACAGTAGGTGATTTTAACTCCTCCAGATCTAAAATTCTATGAGCCTATGACTCTTCATTTTTAAAAAAATTTTTATTTAAATTCAATTAACATATAGTTTATTACTAGTTTCAGAGGTAGCATTTAGTGATTCATCAATTGCATACAACACCCCATGCTCATTCCTTCGGTGCTCTCCTTAATGCCCATCACCCAATTACCTCATCCCCCCACCCATCTCCCCTCCTGCAATCCTCAGTTTGTTTCCTAGAGTTAAGAGTCTCTTATGGTTTGCCTCCTCCTCTATTTTCAACTAATTTTATTTTATTTTTTTTTAAAGAATTTATTTATTTCTTTGTGAGAGAGAGAGAGAGCGCTCGAGAGAGCGAGCACAGGCAGACAGAGTGGCAGGCAGAGGCAGAGGGAGAAGCAGGCTCCCCGCCGAGCAAGGAGCCTGATGTGGGACTTGATCCCAGGACGCTGGGATCATGACCTGAGCCGAAGGCAGCTGCTTAACCAACTGAGCCACCCAGGCGTCCCTCAACTAATTTTATTTTTCCTTCCCTTCCCCTATGTTAATGTTTTGTTTCTTAAATTCCACATATGAGTGAAATCATATGGCATTTGTCCTGCTTCTGCCTGACTTATTTCGCTGAGCACAATACCCTCAGTTTCATCCACGGAGCCTACGACTCTTTGTGATAACTGTGGCTTCCTGGTACCTCATGATCACTACTCAGAACTTTTCTCACTATAATGCATTGTTACAGGGCTGGGCTATATCTCTCAGACTCATGATATCCCAAGCAATTGGTTGGATTTTTTTTTTAGAATACTCAGAGCCTAGTTTCTTATGCTTTTCTAGATGATTAATTTTGGCAAGTATGTAGGACAAGCTGACATGACCAATAGTCCAAGTTTTCATTTGTCTCTCAAACATTGCTCTAAAAAAAATTCAGATATATATGTACTTATCTAATTTTCCCTCTTATTCAGGTGAATTTCACATGATCATTATTACATTGGTTAAGATTTTTTTGTTTATAAGTAACAGAAAGATTCATTCAGATGGGTTTGAGCAAAAAGTTAATTTTTGATTCAAGTAATTAGGTCTGGGTTTCTCTTTCTCTATCTTTTGGCTCCATGTCTTTTAGGTTGACTCCATTCTCAGATAATCCCTTCATGTTCATGAGATGGCTACAGAAATACCAACCTCATAGACCCTTAAGTTCATATCCTAAGGAGAGGAAAAACATATCTACTGTGGCATTCATAGAAATCATGAAATGTCCTCAGGCTGCACTGGTTTAGGTCATGCAGCTACCTCAGGAACACACGTGCAGGATGCCTTAGGCTTAGGTCATGGCTCCATTCTTGAAATGGGGAATGCATTGAGACCTCACAGCCTCAGAATGGGGAAAAGGTAAATCCCCAGAAGAAAACTACAGGCTAATTCCATTGAGGCAGGCAAAGAAAAACCATGGAACACAATGACATAATGCTGCATTGAATACATTAATGATTATAAGCATCGAACCAAAATCAGATTCCTTTTTTTTTAAGATTTTATTTATTTATTTATTTATTTATTTATTTATTTATTTATTTGACAGAGATGACGAGTAGGCAGAGAAGCAGGCAGAGAGAGAAGAGGAAGCAGGCTCCCCGCTGAGCAGAGAGCCCAAAGCAGGGCTCGATCCCAGAACTCTGGGACCATGACCTGAGCCGAAGGCAGAGGCTTTAGACCACTGAGCCACCCAGGAGCCCCAAATCAGATTCCTTTTAAAGAACAAAGCCATTAACCAACTTGTATAGCTGTCCTTGAACTCAGCAAATGTCTGGGTAACACAAAGATTAAGGGTTCTACTACCCTTAAGGACTAGAAAAGCTGAAAGAGTAGACACTAAAACCTGTCAAATGACTCCTTTTTTAGAGAAAGTGTAGGCTTGAGCAAGCACTTGGTAGGTTATTTGTAACTAAAGGAAAGAAAGTTAAGAAAGTATACATACTTTATCCTACAAACCACTTATTTGTTTCTTTAGGAATGGATGATTTCATAAATAAACAAGATAATATACACTCAGAGCAATAAGTGATGGGGAAAGTAAGGAAGGGAAATACAATTTAAACTAAGATTGTTAATATGACAAAAATCCCTGGGAAATTACCTGGGATAAATGTTCTAATATTAGGCATAAGTAGGAAAAAAAATCATTTTGGACAACTGCTGTTTTTATTAATAAAAATAAAATAGCCATTTGTGGTCACTTTGTTTCCTACCATTTGGGTTCAATGTTTGAGATGTTTATCAAAATGAGGTTAACTTCATTTTAAAGGATTTAAAGGATAAAGGATGAAAGACCTAAATATGAGACCTGAAACCATAAAACTCCCAGAAGAAAATGTAGGCGACAATTTCTTTGACATCAGCCATGGAAACATTTTTCTAGATTTGTCTCCTCAGACAAGGGAAACAAAAGCAAAAATAAATCACTGGGACTATACCACAGAACAAAAGGCTTTTGCACAGCAAAGGAAACCATCGACAAAATAAAAAGGCAACCTACTGAATGAGAGAAAATATTTGCAAATGGTATATCCAGTAACGGGTTAATATTGAAAATATATAAAGAACTTATAAACTCAACACCAAAAAAACAAACGATCCAATTAAAAAAATGGGCTGAGGACCTGAACAGACATTTTCCCAAAGACATATAGATGGCCAACAGATGCATGTAAAGATGCTTAACATCACTCATCACCAGGGAAATGCAAATCAAAACCACAATGAGATATCACCTCATACCTGTCAGAATGACTAAAATGAAAAACACAAGAAATAAAAATGTTGACAATGATATGGAGAAAAAGGAACCCTTATGCACTTTGATGGGAATGCAAATTGGTGCAGCCACTGTAGAAAACAGTATGGAGGATCCTCAAAAAGTTAAAAATAGAACTACCCTATGATCCAGCAATTCTACTACTGGGTATTTACTCAAAGAAACAAAAACTCTAATTTGAAAAGATACATGCATCCCTATGTTTATTGCAGCATTATTTATAATAGCCAAGATATGGAGGCAACCTAAGTATCCATTGATAGATGAAAGGATAAAGCTGTGATTTTTATATATATTTATACTTATATATGTTTATATGATATATATCGTTATGTGAGTATATATGTGTGTGTGTGTGTGTGTGTGTGTGTGTGTGTGTGTGTGTATAAAATGGAATATTACTTAGCCATAAAAAATTTAAAAGCCGTAAAAAAGAATGAGCTCTAGGGCGCCTGGGTGGCTCTGTCGTTAAGTGTCTGTCTTCAGCTCAGGTCATGATCTCAGGGTCCTGGGATTGAGCCCTGCATCGGGCTCTCTGCTCAGCGGGGAGCCTGCTCCCCCCCCACCCCTGTCGCCTGCTTCTCTGCCTACTTGTGATCTCTCTCTCTGTCGAATAAATAAATAAAATCTTTAGGGGCGCCTGGGTGGCTCAGTGGGTTAAAGCTTCTGCCTTCAGCTCAGGTCATGATCCCAGGGTCCTGGGATTGAGTCCCGCATCAGGCTCTCTGCTTGACAGAGAGCCTGTTTCCTCCTCTCTGTCTCTCTGCCCGCCTCTCTGCCTACTTGTGATCTCTGTCTGTCAAATAAATAAATAAAATCTTTTAAAAAAATGAGTTCCTGGATTTGTAACATGGATGGATGTAAAGGGTATAATACTATATGAAATTAGTCAGACAGAAAAAGACAAATACCAAATACCATATGATTTCACCCATATGTGGAATTTAAGGAACAAAACAAACAAATTTAAAAAAAGATAAACCAAAAAACAGACTCTTAAATACACAGAACAAAGTGGTGGATGCCAGAGGGGAGATGGGTAGGAAGAGGAGTGAAATTGATAAAGGAGATCAAAAGAACACTTATCTTGACAAGCACTAAGAAATGGATAGAATTGTTGAATCACTATATTGGACATGTCTAATTAATATAACACTGAATGTTAATATATTTTTTAAAAAATGAAGTTAACCTTTGACAATATAAATAAAGTAATAAGCTTTTGACAATACAAATTCAAACAAGATTTATTTGAAGTCATTGTATGAGGTCTGTCTCCTTTGGTGAAGAGTGTCTGAAACCCAAGTCAAAACTATTTTAGGCAAAAAGGAATCTGTGTTGGAAGGCTCATTGGTTCTGAGATGGCAAGAGCACACCTGGGCCTCATAGACAAGGGATCAGAGATTCAAATGCCACCTGGAGTCGTCTTTCATCTCATCTCTGTTTCTCCTGTACTGGCTTCTTCCTGGGAATTATGCCACAAACTTATCGGTTCCCCACCTGTCTTAGAAAGGGAGTAAGCCTCTACCCCAGGATCAGTTTTTCCAATCCCAAGGAAGGTCCCTCACTGGCCTGGTTTAGGTCATCTGCTCACTGAAGACCAAAACACAGTATTATGATCAGCCTTACTTGATGTGGTTACTCATCTTTAGTCCAATAAACTTTAGCCAGGAGTTGGAATTCCCTATAGATGTTTGTGGGAGGAAAAATGGACATTTTCTAGAAGAAAAAGGGTTGGAATACTTGGTCGACAAAATCAGAGACGTTTACACCAGATATCCGATTCTTTTCTTAATGATAAAGACTATTAAAGTCAATAAACATAATTATCACTTTAATAAGTAGAGACTTAACAATTCCAACACGAGAGCCCACATGGCAGGATAAAATGCCACAGGAGACAGGAGATAACCCAAATATTTCACAAGTGGCTTCAGTCTTTGCTTTGGTGCCCAGCCTTTGCAGATGGCCTCACTTAATGCTTACTGAAAGGGAGAGCTTCACTCAGATTCCTAAAATGAATCCTAACCTTTGGAGTTCTATATGCCACTCTGGGACTCAAGGTCTAATCATCCTTATCTTGCTTCTGACCTCAAGCTTCAGGTCTGATAATCAGACCTCTCCTTTACTTATCTTTACTTAAGCCAAGTTTCCCCCTGCTCTCCGACCTTCCATTCCCTCATGTGATCACCATGTGGCCATAGGCCTTCACAGACAAGCTTCTTAAAAGGAATAGTACCCCAGATCATAGTTTCTAAATACCTTTTTCCACTCAAAGGAAACAGGAGTCCTTACACAAATGGCTGATGCTAGGATTAGGGCAAGGAAGAGTAAGAGGAGGCTGAATATCCTGTTGTGTGAGAAAGTAAAGAGGTACTCAAAAATGATGGGACATGTCAAAAGCTTGAACGGCTCCTTACATCACTCGATTTCTTAGCGGCATACAAAACTCCTAATCTCATCTTCCTTTTTGAAACCTTTTCCTTCTCTAACTTCTGGTCTTTTTCTACTTCCAATTCTCTTTTCTCAATTTCTCAATTCAGCTTCTTCAAAGAGTCTTTTCTGGGTATCTCACTTTCCACTCACCTCATAAATATAGGTGTTCCTTGGGATTCTGTCCTCAGCTCTTTTCTCTTCTCATTTTATTCCCTCCCTGGTGATCTTAGCTAACCCCACAGCTTAATTATTACATAAATAATGGCTCTCAAATATGTATTTCTGAGTATCCTTGTGTATGGGTAGAGATGAGAGGTAGATACACAGCACAGACATCTCTCTTAAGCCATAGAGCCATATAGACAACCAAAAGCCTCCTGGGTATCCACACAAAGTTTAAACCATGATTATGTCAAAGATAACTTGTTAAAAAGTGAAGACATTACCTTTCTCTCATCTAGTATTCTTTATTTCTGTTATTGGTACTACCAACACCTGATTGTCCAAGCAAGAAACTCGGATTCTTCTTTTTTTTTATTTAAAGATTTTATTTATTTATTTATTTATTTGACAGACAGAGATCACAAGTAGGCAGAGAGGCAAGCAGAGAGAGAGGAGGAAGCAGGCTTCCCGCTGAGCAGGGAGCCCGACTCGGGGCTCCATCCCCGGACCCTGGGATCATGAGCCAAAAGCAGAGGCTTTAACCCACTGAGCCACCCAGGAGCCCCAAACTTGGATTATTCTTAATGTCTTTTAGCCAGATACAACCAGGAACACATCTCTAGTTGAAGGAGGTAAGTTTATGACTCACTTCAGGAAGAACACACAGCATAGGGAACCATGGCACTCAGTACAAGAGCATTGTAAAGAAACCATTATAGGGTTTGCTATTTGTGTGAGCGCTTTGAGAGGGTCTAAGGAAGCAGAGACCTATTCTAGATTGGACGCTGTCATAAAAAGAGGGGAAATTCTATGACTGAGATCTCAATACACTTTACATACAGAATGGACAGTCCAGAGCAAAGGTAATGCTAATAACTGGTAAGAAGTAGCTGTCACTCATTTCAGCTGAAAGAAGGGGGTGTTTGCAATTTGGTGGATGGCACAGTGACTGCTTTCATCTGTGCTTAGACAAAATTAGGGAACGAACCTGTTTTATCTCATGTTATTATGGCCTCAGGATAATCTCGTCTGATGGTACTCTGCAAGGTTCTTATGCCCAGCAGGAAATAATATGGCCTACCGGTAAAGGCCAGGCCAGCTTCCAAATGTCAGGAGTTGCAATCTCCCCCTTCCTCATTCCCATATATTATTATGGAAATTATTCCCATATAAATTAGTGACCGGGTCTTAGTAACTTTCTCACATTATCTCTGGACTTTGTCCTCTTCTCTCCATCTTCTTTGCTTCCTCTCTAACCCAGGTCATTGTCATTTGTCATCTGGATGACTACATCAGTCACTGAACAGTTCACCCAACATTTCATCTCCCTCCTGTTCCAGTCCATTAGCTCCCATCCACCCTTTGCCCACAATGATGTAGGTAAATACAGCATCCCTACTTAAAATCTCCTTTGTTTACATTACCAGCCCTGTTGCTAATATTTAAAAGGTAAAATTAAAAATCAGTAAGCTTAGCAAGGAAAATTAATTTTTTTCTTTTCTCCCTAAAAGGAATCAAAAAAGGTGGATGAGGAATCAACAGAATATGGAGACTGTTTTGATATTCTGATTCTGTCTTAAGAAATTATGACTCAAGGTGAATCAATAAAATGACAGGACTGCTAAAAAACGTACTGTACTGGCACCATTAGCAGAAGTGTATTTATTGTCCAGAACAAGAAATTTATGTGCAGTTCGGTTCTGGGTAATACATTTTAAGAAAGACATTATTAAAAGAGTATTTCCAGAAGAGGGCAACCAGGACAAGGAGGTTCTGGAAACCATGTCATATGGATAATCAGAACAAGTGAAGCTTACAGAAAAATAAGGAAGAATAATGACAAGTGTTTGCAAATATCCGAAGAGCTGTCATATGCAGAAGGGAGTAAATTTATTTTGTACAGTTCTAGGAGTAGGATCAAGTTTGAAGACTACAAATCATAGGAAGATTGATTTCCATTCAGTCTAAGAAAACATTTACTAATAATCAGAACAGTCCAGTGATGAGTTGGCATCCTGGAGAGGTAATGATCTCCTAGTTACTAGAAGAGTTCAATTCAAAGCTGAATAATGGTCTGGAAAGTATACTGTGAAACAGGAGTTGTTAAATTTTCTGTTGAAGGGGATGGTTCTTTAATCTGTTGTGGTCTGATACTTTCACAAATTACAAAAAAAACTCCAAATTCCCTAAATTACTAAAAATGAAAAGAAAAAAATTAAAAGTAGGGGCTTAAATTTTTTACTATCTGATTCAATGAACATTATATTTCAGCAATTAGAATTAAAACAAAAAACCTTGCTTACTGTAAATGCACATTTAAGATTAGAGCATTTCTAGAACTCTTAACATTTTGTTGTTCTTCAATTGTAACAGAAGAAAATTATGAGTAAAATAGTAATTCTCTAGATTAGGCCATTATATACATACTTTGAATAAATACTATATGTATGAATATTTTAAAGTTTTTAATGTGCCAGATTAGCTAGTTTCTTTCTTACTAAAATATCTAATCCAGGTTGGATTGACAATACTACTTTCAAGGAATGATGTATATCGAAACTGCTTCTTCTGTGTTGCTTTAATATCATGAAAGAACTGTATTTACAAAGGGATGATGAGGAAAATGGAAAAAAGAGGTTTTAAAATAATTTCCACATGCTCAGACTATTCATTTTTAACTTTGTCCAAAATGAAGCAAGTGATGCTGTATTTTCGAAGTTCATTTTCAATTCTTCACTAGTTGCCAGATAGAACAATGTATCCTGTAAGTTGATAATTAAATTTAAATCATCTTTTGATGAAACAAACAGATTCCAGATCCATGAATTGTTATCTAGACATTCCTTTAGTGGAAAATAAAATTCAAAGCATTCTGTCAAATTCATCATGGTTCGGTAACATTTTTGCAGATGTGCAACCTCAAGATAATCACTTCCTTCACTTGGAATTGTGAAATTATGAACATTCAGTTTTGTGTTATTTAGAGTTAACTGTCTGTCAGCAATGAAACTGAAAAAGAAATTCCTCCTTCAAATTACCATAATATTCCAACAGCACATGAACTAAAAGAAGGGCCGTATTAGCAGTATCTATACATTCATATCCATCAGTAAGGTTGCAGAGAAAAAAATAAATAGCTTTATTCATTCTATAAGTTAATCTACTCAAATATTTCAAGTTGTTAGGTTGTTGGTAAGTGATAATTAAACCTTGCCACAGAGTCCTCCAACATTTTTAAGAATTTTTGATGCAGTTTTTCACCAATGCCTTGACAATTACATACATATATATTAGTTTTAACAAGCTAAAGTTGCTTACTTTATAAAAAGCCTATAAAGCATTATTGTTTATTTATAAAACTGAACATCTGCTTTTTTTCCATCTTTTTAAATTCACTTATCTTTCTTTGAAAGTAGTCTTTTGGCTTTGGACTTGCCACTATGTCTAGGCCCAGGTACTGGGGGAAATTTACAACTAAAGGGACATGAGATTATTTTGGGGAGAGATAAAAAAATGTTTTCTATCTTGACTTTGATGATGGTTACATGAATGTATATATTTGTTAAAAGTCATCAAACCACACATTTAAAATGTATACACTTAATGTATATAAATTATACCTCTATAAAGTAAATTTTAAAAATTGTTCTCTGTGATGCAATCTCCCCCAACTAATATAATTCCCAGTGACTGCTTTTCCTGAACTTGAATGATGGTATAAAATTTATCAATTGATTACTTAATGTCTTACCTTGGTCTCCAATTGTCAGGCAGGCAGTACTACCTTATTGTTTAGCTCTCCCTCTACCTTAACCCTTACTAACCAGACACCATTAAAATATATGAATTAAACTGATAAGGAAATTATCAGTTACTGAGTATATCAATCAATGAGTGATCATTCAAGTATAAGTAAAGGTTAAGAATTTCTTTTAAACACTGGAAAAGAAAACTCCGATCAACTTTTGACTGAGGGCCAACCATATCATGTGCATTCAGCTCTGTCCCATAGATAAGACAATCTAAACCCCAAAACAAATCAGTAATGGAATGGAATGGAATGCCCACAGTATTTGCTATTTCTCCCTTCAAAAGGTAGAGTCTATTTCCCCACTCCCTGAACTTGGGATGGATTTGTGTAAGTGATGTTGTGCCAGTTTGCAGCCTAGGCCTTAAGAGGCCTTGCAGTTTCCAGTCTCGTACCCTTGAAACCCTGAAGCCATGTGAACAAGCCAGGCCTGACTTGCTGGATATTGAAAAACACAAAGTACCCCTTACGGCTCCAGCTGACTGTCACCAATCACTGGACGTATGGGTGACACCAGCTAAGACCAGCCAGTCTCATCAACCCAATTAAGACCTCAGATGCATTGGCAAATCCAGTCAGGACCAGATGAGCCTCACCTAGACAAAAAGATTTACCCAGAACTGTAAATAAATACAGGGTTGATTTTTTTCAGCTAGTATTTGGGGTGACTTGTAACTTAGCAAATAGGAAACTGATACTCAAAGTTTCATCCAAAATTCTCCTAAGAGAAAGACCCTGCAAGTAGTTTTAAACACTTACTAAGAAGTCATTAACCCCTGTAAACACACACACACACACACACACACACACACACACCCTAAAAAAAACCCTGAAAGTGAAGGTTAAAGCTATCATGTAAAGATCATTTATTTCCCCCTGGAAACATTAATCAGAAAATAAGGTAGAGTGTCTTTGAAAGGATAACTTGGATGAGTAAGAAACTGATCTAATGTTCTAATCAGGGGCACATCCAGTGGCATGCTAGAGCTGGTTCATAGCAATCTGAGATCCAATTATTAAATTTTCGGAAATTTTGTGAACCAGTTGTTAAACTGTTGGTAGATTAAATCAGCCGTAATGGGATCACTTACACCTTGGAAATTGGCAAACATGACCAGGCAGAGCCAGTTGTTGAACCTCTACTAGTATGCCAATAAGCACATCTTTTGTTGCAGGCAAATTTCATCAGTATGTGTATGCATAAATATACATATAAACATATCCTTAATGTTTAAAGGAGACATTGATTGGTTCTGCCCATTGAATTTTGCCCATTGAGATTGGACAAATCAGTGAGTCTTACTGAATTTCGGTTCTCCTATCTGTAAAATCAAAGTATGTACCCCAAAATCATCCTAAAGGTGTCTTTTGGGTCAACTATTCTATCTTCTATGATCCTACTGATGGTAGTTATAGCTGGGTGTCAATGATGAAAAAGGCCAATGGGATTAATTAAAATCGTCACACTAACCACAACTTCACTCTAATTTGAGACTTAAAAAAGTAATACATTAGTAATTCAACGTGCTTTGGATTATGGAGAAGGAATAAGTGAATTCTGACTAGAAGGGACAGGAGGGCTGGTCTGGGCAAGATATTTTGTCAATCAGGAATGAGGTCTCATCTTTGAAAACACTGTGGCTTGAAGTCTACCGGTGCTTAATAAAATTTGCTGAAGTAATTAGATGCCTGGAGAGAACATTAGAAAATATAATCTTGCTGAATTAAAGACTGACTCAGGATGCTACTTGCAATTTCCAGATGTAATTGTAGAACTCTGCCTGTTTCTTCATCTAAAAATGTACTAATTTATAAGCAACACTGTAAGAATTTAGGCAATCACAACTGTGAAGCAGTTTAGGTTCCTATAGGAAGATGTTATATAAATATGATGTGATGTTACTAAATCAAAGCAGGTGTCTTTGTGCAAAACTAGAATTATATTACATATTCTTAATTTCTTCCTGATGTGTTAAAATATGACTTATTTCAGAAGGTTAAACAGCACACTAGAAAATAGTAGGGGGTAGTGGCCAAACTGCAATTGGGACAATATTTACAATTATTTTGCTAAGAATATTAGCAAGTCATTTTGAACTTCAGAGAAAAAAAAATCTAAGACATCATTCCCTTTGACTTTGAGCCATGGAGACATTTATTTATGCCTTTAGCAAATAAAGTAATTTGCTAACCTCTTGTATTTATTATGTGCTGATATTCAAGCTGACTCATTTCTGGAAATTGAAAAATACACATCTGAAACTAGAAAAATATTCCTTAAGTCAGGGTTTGTTCACATTGCTAGAGCCTTCTAAAACGAAGGCATATGATCTTGCTTTCTTCCAAAATGAAGGCATATGATCTTGCTTTCTTCCATTCTTAAGAAAATACTTGGAATCTAAGGTTGCTCTCATAGAACATGTGGAAACCACACTTTCAATCTTGCATATCAATACTATTCCAATGCTAATGTTATTATGTACTTAGCTGCATTCAAGTAATAAAGGCATGATGTGATATAGCCTTTAATGAACTGAAGAACTATAGATTCTATTCCCAGGAAAACACACAAGATACATATTCTGAAAATTCTACACAACTTCAGGAGTTTCATAGATAGCCCTCAACCCCAAATCCCATTCATAAAATGGGAGGTTTACAATCTTTTGCACTACAGCAGTTCTTTCATCAAATCATATGTCTGTGGTACAATGAATGTACCAGGCCATATTAAGCACTAGGGACACAGTGGTCTGTATAACCAGTCAGGGACCTTGCAAGCTATAGAGTTTACAGTCTTGTAGACAAGAAGGATATTTATCTAATCACACGCAAATACTTAACTGAAAACTTTGATTAAGTGCTCTGGAGTAAGAATTATATCTAATTTTCTTTAGATACCATGGGGGCAAGAAGAGACTAGAAGGAAATATTTAGAGCAAAGATTGAGAGCAAAAAAACCCTACCAACCTAGAATTCTGTACTCTGCAATATTATCTTTCAAAAGTGAAGGAGAAATAAAAACTTTCTCAAACAAAAATTTAAAGAATTTGTTGCCCATAGACCTATCTTACAAAAAAATACAAAAGAATTTCTTTAGAGAAGAGGAAAATGATACAGATCAGGAACTCCGATCTACACAGAGAAAGAGCAATGAAGAAGGAGTAAGTGAAGGTAAAATATAAACTTTAACTTTTCTTATTTTTCACTGATCTAGTAATTTTGTTTAAAAAATAGCAACAGGGGCACCTGGATGGCTCAGTCGGTAGACCATGCAATTCTTGATCTTGGTGTTGTGAGTTTGAGCTCTATGTTGGGTATAGAGGTTACTTAAAAATAAAAAATATATATTTTCAAAAATAGCAAGTGTATCTGATTTTATTTATTATGCTTACCTACAAGAAATGAATGACAGCAATGATACATGAGACAGGAGGGAGGAATTAGGATTATTTTGTTATTATAAGGTACTCATACTGCCCATGATGCAATATAGTGTTACTTGACAGTGGATTTGGCTTAGGTACAAATCAGTATATGCAACCACTCTAGGGCAACCATTAAAAAAGACTTTATAAAAAGAAGTATATTACAATAGGGCCTGGAACGTGGGAAGGCCTTGGGCGGGGGGGTGGGGGGAGGGGGGAGGATAACAGTGTGCTAAGAAAGGAGAGTAAACAGAATCATATAAATTAAAACCACAAAAGGCAGAAAAAGAGTAAAACACAAAAACAGAAACAAAGAACAAGGGCAACAAACAGAAAACAGTAGCAAATATAGTGGATAATAACCCAACTATATCAATATCAGTAATCACTTTGAATGTCAATGGTCCAAATGCATCAATTAAAAGACAGAGATTGTCAGAGTAGATAAAAAACAAAATTCCATGTTGTCTGTAAGAAACCCACTTAAAATGGAAAAACACACATAGATTAAAAATAAAAGGAGAGAGAGAAAGATATACCATACTAACTCTATTCAAAAGAAAGCAGGAGTAGCTATATTAAATTCAGACAGAGCAAACTTCAGAGCAAGGAACCCTATCAGGGAAAAGAAGGGCATTACATAATGATAAAAGGGTAATTTTTCTAGAAAACATAACAACTGTTAATGTGTATGCACCTAACAAGAGAATGCCAAAATATGTGAGGCAAAAACTGATAAAACTGCAAGGAGAAATAGGTGAATACAGTATTATAATTGCAAAATTTAATCCCCTCTATCAGAAATGGATAGATCCAGCAGGCAGGAAATCAGTTAGAACATAGCTGAACTCAAAAACATCACCCATCAACTAGATATAACGGACACCTACAGATTACTTCAACCAACAGTAGAGTGCATATTCCTCTCTAGTTCACATGGAACATTCACTAATACATACCACATTCTTGGCCATATAACACGATTTATCAAACTGAAAAGAGAAATCGTACAATGTCTGCTCTCAGACCACAGTGGGATTAAACTAGAAATTATTTACAGAAAGATAGCTGGAAAATCCCAAAATACTTGGAAGATTAAATAACACACTGCTAAATAACAGGAGTCAAAGAAGAAATATCAAGAGAAATTAAACAGTATTTTTCATTAAATGAAAATGAAACAAAACTTATCAAAATTTGTGGGATGCACTGAAAGCCATGCTTAAAGGGAAATTTTAGCATTGAATATATGTGTTAGATAAAGAGAAAGATCTGAAATTAACCACCTGAGTTTCCACCTTAGGGAACTAGAAAAAGAAGAGCAAATTAAATCCAAAGTAAGCAGGAAAAAGGAAACAGTAAGAATTGGAGTAGAAATCAATGAAATTAAAAACAGGAAATCAATAGAAAAATTTGATAAAACCAAAAGTTGATTCTCTGTAAAGAGCAATAGAAAAATAATAAGCCACTAGCTAGGCTAACTAAGAAAAAAAGAGACGACACAAATTGCTAATACCAGAAATGGAAGAGGGGACAAAACTAAAATTCCCAAGGACAACTCTGTAACCAGAGACAACTTCAATGAAGTTGAGCAATTCTCTGAAATATACAATCTAACAAAATTCACACAAGATATAGACTACTTGAATAAGCCTGTATCAATTAAAGAAATTCCACTGGGACACTGTCAGTTAAGCGTCTGCCTTTGGCTCAGGTCATGATCCCAGGATCCTGAGATGGAGTCCCACATAAGGCTCTTTGCTCAGCAGGTAGCTATTTTCTCCCTCTACCTGCTGCTCCTCCTGCTTGTACTGTGCATGCACTCTCACTTTCTTACAAATAAATAAAGTTTTAAAATAAATAAACGAAAAATAAGTAAATGGAAACTGCATCAATAATAGCCTTCCAGAACATAAAGCACCCAGCCCAGAGGTGAATTCTACCAAACATTTAAGGGAGAAATAATACCAATTCTCTACAATTTTTTTCAGAAGATAGAGCAGAGGGAATACTTCCTAACTCATTCCATGAGGCCAACATTATCCTAATACCAAAACCAGACAAAGACTATAGGCCAATGCCTAAAATGAACACAGATGCAAAAATCCTCAACAAAGTATTAGCAAATCAAAATTTAAAAAAGTATAAAAGAGATTTATGCACCATGATCAAATGAGATTTATGCCAGGTATACAAGGCTGGTTCAACTTTCAAAAATCAGTTAATATAACCCTCTAGTATTGAAAAAGAACAAAGAGGACTGACACTATCTTATTTCACGACTTACTATAAAGCTCCAATTATCAAGAGAGTGTGGTACTAGTGAACTAAGAGACAAAATATTTCAACAGAACAGGAGAGCCTAAAAATAGAGTCACATAAATCTAGTCAATTGATTCTTGACATAGGAGTAAATCCAATACAATGAAGCATCCACATGCAAAAAAATTGATTCTAGACACAGACCTTACATCCTTCCTAAAAATTAACTCAATAGACCACACACACACACACACACACACACACACATCATAGACCTAAATGTAAAATGCAAAACTATAAAATATAAAACTTTCAGAACATAGGAGAAAATTTAGATGGGTTCGGTGATAACTTTTTAGATACAATATCAAAGGCATGATCCATGAAAGAAAAACTTGATAAACTAGACTTAATGAAAATTAAAACTTTCTTCTCTGTGAAAAGACAAGAGAATGAAAGACAAGACACAGAGTGGGAGAAAATACATGTAAGACACCTATCTAATAAAAGACTGATATACAAAATATACAAAAAGACTCTTAAAACTCAACAATAACAAATAACCCAATTAAAAAATGGGCCAAAGACCTTAAGGACAGACACTTCACCAAATATATACAGATAGAAATAAGCATATGAAAAGATGCTCCATGGGCAATATATCAAGGAAATGCAAATTAAAACAATTAAGATACCACGACACACTTATTAAAATGGCCAAAATCTAAAAACACTGACATCACCAAATGCTGGTAAAGATGTGGAGCAATGGAAACTCTTATTCACCGTTGGGAATGCAGAATGCTCTGGCTGTTTTGGAAGCAAGCTTGGCAATTTCTTACAAAACTAAACATGCTCTTACCTTACAATCCAGTAATCATGCTCCTTGGCATTTACTCAAAGGAGTTGATAACTTATGTCCATACATCTATGCACAGAAGGTTATAGCAGCTTTATTTATAATTCCCAAATTTGGGAGCAACCAATATACCCTTCAGTATATGACTATATAACCTTCAGTAGTGAATGGATAAAATGTGGTATATCCAGACTATGGAACAATTTTCAGCATTAAAAAGAAATCAGCTATCAAGATATGAAAGGACATACTTTTCTTTCTATGAAAAGACATAGTAAGTGAAAGAAGCCAATCTGAAAATGCTACATTCTGTATGATTCTAACATAAAACATTATGGAAAAGGCAAAACTATGAAGACAAGAAAGATAGTGGTTACCAGGGATTAGGAAGGAAAGAGGATGAAAGCAGACACCATTTTTAGGGATTTTTAAGGCAATAAAACTACACTACAGATACTATAATGGTAGATATATGCTGGTCTATATTTGTCAAAACCCATAGAATACACAACACCAAGAATGAACCCTAATGAAACCTATGAACTCTAAGTGATGATGTGTCAATGTAGATATATCAACTGTTAACAAATGTATTATACTGGTGGGGGGATATTGATAAGGGGAAAGCTATGTATGTGTGGGGATATGGGAAATATCCGTACCTTCCATTTAATTTTGCTCTGAACCTAAAACTGTTTTAAACAATAAAGCCTTTTACTTTTTTTTTTTTTAAGGTTTACTTGTTTGAGGTGGGGAGGGGCAGAGGGAGAGGGACAGTCTTAAGCAGACTCTGTGCTGAGCAGAGACCCTGAGCTCATGACATGAGCTGAAAGCAAGTCAGATACTTAACCAACTGCACCACTCAGGTGCCCCTAAAAATGAAGTCTCTTAGGAAAAAGGAGAAGCATATCCACTAAGATGTTAATAACAGCATTATTTATAACAGGGGACAAACAAACCAAGATTATATCTAAAAGTAGGGAGTTAATTTTGATAATCAGATTATACATTAATACACATTTGTTACATGAGAGTATTTAATGATGTGGCAAAAAAATCAATTGTATTAAACGAAAAAAGCAAGTTATAAAATAGCATGTATGATTAATACTACTTTTACTTTCTGAAATATATTTATGCAGTGAAATAAAATGGAAGGAAAGCAAAAATTTCAGTGTTATCTTTACAAGGGACAATTATGGTTAAATTTTATTTTCTCTTTATCTGTTCTTTAATTTTAAAAAAAGCATTATGTTCATGGTTAAAAAACACCATTATAAAAATTAAGGGTTCAGTAGATACTAATGAAGTTGATACAATCATCCTTAGAAGGGACCATTTTTGGGGTATTGGCCTAAGCAAAAAGTACAATACCTCTTCATATGTATTAGGTGTTTGGCAAATGCTTCACAACTAGATGAACAGAATGAATAATGGCCTCAGAATATTTCAACACACATAAGTTCACTACTGCCATTTATTCCACTAGTCATTCTTACCTAAAGAATATCCAAATACTCTCTGGTAATTAAGCACTTGAGTTACTACCTTTGGGTGAGCAACATCGGAATTGAACACTATGTGAGAGTGCCCTCTTGTGGTTCAACTGACAGTGCTTTTTACCAGCTTGAGGTGTGTTGATCCACTTCACCAAGGGACACAAAAGAACTGCGTAGTTAAAAAAAAAAAAAAAAAAAAAAAGAACTGGGTAGTGAATTCTTCATGAAGCTAAATTAATTCTATTTAAAGGACCATCCCACCCTATGTAGTTTTTAAGTTTCAAGGAAAAAAGGAGACAAATAAATAAGTAGACATTTAATAAAATGCTTGTGATGGCAGATAAGTTGCCCCTGGAGTAGTGGGGAATGGAAGGAGCAGAAAGCAGGTCATAGTGGTGATAGAATATGTACTTGTTTAGCAAAACTAAATAACAGCAATCCACGAAAACCAAATTTCCAACAACTACAGTATTAATCCGTATTTCCAATACAGTAAGATTGAAGTTAATTCTCTAAAGCTTTGACATGTGGATGTGTGGTTTAAGCATCTTACAGTTGAACAATCTCCATTTAGTACATGTTTGTACTTAGGGAAAAAAATTAATTAAATTCTTTATCCTTCCTACTTTTAAAATGTGGCATATCTCAATTTTTATAAAAATTTAGATATAAATCAATCTGAAAAAATTTAACCATTTTTCAGTGTCATTAAACATGTCTGGTAAATGTTTCTGATTGTTAAGTTTTATCAACTTGTTTTTCTTTGATCTTTCCCCCCAAATTAATGTTTAATGAAGAAAGTAAGCCACTAAAAAACATTTCCTTTTGGTAACAGAGGGTAGCCATTATTAATTATTTCCTTTACTCTTCCCTATTTATTATCCCATACATCCTACCAAATACTTAAAACTTCAGATAGAGTTTCTTTATTAAAAGAACTAAATAAGAGACGTTAAATGAAGTTTTCATTTCAATGAATTTCATTTCAATTTCACTCAAGGAAATAATTTTTCACATCAAATTTTAAAGTACCACAAATATGAGTTTGAATAAAATACTTCTCCACCTCCTTAAAAGATTCCTCCTCCTAAATAGAAATCACAGGGGCAGTAGTAATGCCATCAAGGATCACATATAAGGTGGTACTGACAATCAACAGCAGAATAATTTATTAACATTCTCCTAACACTAGTTCAGTGATACTAACATTTAAACCAGAACTGCAAGTATTCTGAAGCCAGCATGATTTTTTTAAGAGCCAGAAAAAAAAAACCCTCGAAACAAATTATATAATTTATAAGCAAAATGTACTTTCTTTCTAGGAAAGTACATTCTTGGGTGAAAGAAAATACTCCTTTGTCACTGTAATGCACTATAAAAAAGCTCTGGGGCATGACCATTTGGATTCTGGCTCTTCCACCTGCTAAATAGGTAGGGTTCAAGTCACTTGGCCTTAACCATAAAAAGGGGATGATGCTCTTTCTTTAAAGGATTTTTGTGAGAATTTAATAATAATGTATATAAAGGACTCAGCAGACAGTAGAACTAATTGGCCCTTGAACAATAAGGGGATTAGAGATACCAATCCGCCATGCAGTCAAAAACCCATCTATAAATATGACTCCCCCAAAACTTAATTACTAATGGCCTACTGTTGACTTGTCACCTTACTGATAACATAGTCAATAAACATATAATTTTACATGTTATATGTATCTTATATTGTAGTCTTACAATAAAGCTAGGGAGAAGAAAATGTCACTAAGAAAATTAAGAGAAAATACAGTTGCAGTACGGGACTATATCCACAAAAGAAAAAAAAAATCTGTGTATAAATGGACCTGCATAGTTCAAACTCGTGTTAGTCAGGGTCAACTGTAATTTAATTATTTCCTAGAAGAAAGAATTGTAACATTTACTTTCTGGGTGGAGCTCATGAGTTTCTTTCCAAAGGTAATTTAAAAATCTCCTTGAGAAGAAGAACCATGCACATTTCTATTAATCATATTTATACTACTAGTAATATTTGGCTGATAATATAAAAATACTTCATCACACTAGACACATAAAAATAAATGGCAGACCTTAATGTCTAAAGTAAGATGAAGTAGGTTTCTATAAGTAAGAATGTCAAATCCACAATTCCCTAATATATATAAAGAAACATACATTCTAATATATGAACACATTTTATTATTTTGCTATATAACACGTTAGTGAATATACTCAATGCATTTTCTCAAATGGCAAATGAGACACAAGATAACATCTTTTCGATTCCTGAAAACCTCAGTATCATCTGTCTTTTGGAGGATCCAGTTTCCTACGACGTCTATGATACCTTGAAAAGAAGAAAATATTTAAGGTATTATTTTAGCAAATGTTAATTGTTCCTGAAAGAAACACCAAATTTCTATGATTAGTTTGTTGTTCATTAGTACTCAATGATCTCAATGAAACCTAATATAAACAGATGTTAGATATATCCAAAATAAATATTTAAATTTTTCTTAACAAGAAACCACTTTCCCCACTGTGAAAATTTTTTCTACTAACTAAGCATTTTGGAAAGGTTTTTTTGCCACTCTTGAAGTTAATTTCAATATGGTAACCTGGATAATTGATCCTTAATTAAAAATTAACAATTGTCTTGGGGTGACTTGGTGGCTCAGCCAGTTAAGCAGCTGCATCCAGCTCAGGTCATGATCCCAGGGTCCTGGAATGGAGCCCCGAATTGGGCTCCCTGCTCAGCAGGGAGCCTGCTTCTCCCTTTTCATCTTCCCCTCCTCCTGGCTCATGCTTGCTTGTGCTCTCTCTCAAATAAATAAAAAATAAAATCTTAAAAAGACACACACACAAAAATTGATAACTGTCTTTGGAACATGCTCTATTAAAGTTTTACTTATAAGGGGATAGTCTCCCCTAAATGGAGGTCTCTTAAAATCTGTTTTAATATGTAATAGGATACAATTAATATTGTTTCTAGAAAATGTACATCACAAAAAACGTAGGAAGTGCAAATTAAACAGTGAGGAACTTTTGTTTTTGCAATCACAAATATTTTAAAAATCGTAACACCCATGGGACACCTGGGTGGCTCAGTTGGTTAAGCAGCTGCCTTCGGCTCAGGTCATGATCCCAGCGTCCTGGGATCAAGTCCCACATCGGGCTCCTTGCTTGGCAGGGAGCGTGCTTCTCCCTCTGCCTCTGCCTGCCACTCTGTCTGCTTGTGCTCGCTCTCTTTCCCTCTCTCTCTGACAAATAAATAAATTTTTAAAAAAATCATAACGCCCAACCCAAGCACAGGTGTGATGAAATAAGCAACATCAGACCCAACTGGTTAAAAGAATTAACTGGTACAATACTTACGAAAAGCAGTGTGGCAATATATACCAAAAAATATTTTTAAATAGTCATAGCTTTTGATCTAGTAATTCCTCTTCTGGAAATCTAGTCTAAAGCATATAGAAAAATAGTTAAAATATTAATTACCTTAATACTAAAATATTAAATATTAATCAGGGAGAGGGAGATGCAGGATGTAAATTTATATATACAGTATGATTAAAGCCATGTAAAAATACACAAACTAACAAAACTTGGGAAAGATATAAAAAGAGAAATAAAATGCATTGTTAGCAGTGATTGACTTTGAGTGATTTCACCAGAAGAATTTTTCTTTTTGCTCCTTTGCATTTCCTTATTTTATTTATTGATTTAAGAGAATTTCTACACAGAGTACATGTGTTTATGGTAATGAGTTCTCTTCAAAAATTCCCTTAAGACTGCATTTTGGCGGAGTGCCTAGGTGGCTCAGTGGGTTAAAGCCTCTGCTTTCGGCTCAGGTCATGATCCCAGGGTCCTGGGATCGAGCCCCACATCGGGCTCTCTGCTCCGCGGAGAGCCTGCTTCCTCCTCTCTCTCCCTGCCTGCCTCTCTTGCCTACTTGTAATCTCTGTCAAATAAATAAATAAAATCTTAAAAAAAAAAAAAAAAAAGAAGACTGCATTTTGGCAAGTTGGTCTAAGTTTTATTTAATTTTCTGGTAATGTGGAAATCCAATGTAAGGATTTCTACACCATAAATGGTAAGACACATAGCTTGTGCTCTTTACTTGTGATTAAGATAGTAAAGCTTTCTTTTTTGCTTATTTTATGGTTTCATACTGGCAACTCTCCTATACATTGTTTTTTGATACTGATTTTTTTTAAATTGCAAAAAAAGAAATTAAGTTGAAAAAATGAAGTACATCTATATAAAATAACACAGAACATTAAGTTGTAGAATAAAACATATAGCATAATATAATTTACATAAACTTTCCTACAGGTACTTATTATGGCATAGAAAAATTATAGAAAGGTGTCATTTTCTTAAGGGTTCCAGTTATGTGCCAGATAATCAAGGTTTTACTAGTGCAGCCCTGAAAGGTGTTCTCTCAAAGCAGCTAGTCACCAGAGTAGGGGTTTGGGAAGTCACACTTTCTTTTTTTTAAAGATTTTATTTATTTATGGGGGGGGGGGAGAGCGAGCATATGCACATGAGAGGAGGGGAGGGGCAGAGGGAGAGAGAGAAGCACACTTCCCGTGGAGCAGGGCGCCAGACATGGGGCTCAATCTCGGGAACCTGAGATCATGACCCGAGCTAAGGCAGCCACTTAACCAACTGAGCCACCCAGGTGCCCCAGGAAGTCACATTTTCTTATGATACATGAATTTCAATATCTGCTACAATCACTAGCCAGGAGCAAGCACCTTAATTTTAAGGTACCCTTATAACTTATCATCAGACTCAAACCCTTGAGAGAATTAAAAACCCATCCTACTAATAATTAACAAGAGAGTTAAACCAAGACTGTTCATGGAAAACCAAGACACACTGTTACCCTTCTTAAATTACACAATGACTCAGTGACATCTGAAATAACTGTCCACAGTTCTTAATCCAGAGAACTTTATCTCCTGGTTCACACTGCAGTCTGATATTCAAATCTGTTTCCTACCGATGGGAGTAACTAATTTTTGTGGCCTCCATAGAAAACTAATAAAAAAGTTATTTAAATAAAAGAGTATTGCTATTCATACTTTTATAGGACTGTTCTACATTTCAAGAAATTTAAAATTATTTTCCAAATCCTTCTTACTTTCCATCCAGCCTTCTTTCAATCCTTCCATCCTTCTTTCCCTCAACGTAACTTTACACCTAGTAGAGCTATGTTAGCTTACTATCTTCTCTTTTAAGAGGTATTATGAGAATCAGGGGCATTTACCCATTCACTTATTAATTCTTAGATGTGTGAGCATCTACTACATGCCAGCGACTACTTCTAAAGGCTAAGAATTCTGTAGTACACAAAACAAGATAAAATCTCTACCCTCATGAAGCTTACATTTGACTGCAGGAGACAGGAAAACAAGTTAAGTTGGACAAGGAAGGTTTCAGGGAGTAAAAACCCAAAGGAAGTGAGAAAGCTAGGTTCGCTGATACTAGCAGGAAGAGAATTCTACGTAGTGTGAACAGCATGTGTAAGGGCTCTGAAGGAAAGGCATGTTCAAGGAACGGTCAAGAGGCCATGTGGCTAGAACAGAGTAAACAAATAGGAAATGAGAGTGGAGAGGTAATGGAGGACCAGATCCTACAGGTTCTTATAGATTAACAGTTAAGGCCTTTAGCTTTTTTCTGAGTAACATGCGAAACTATTGGAAGGTTTTCAATAGAAAAATTATAACAACTAAGGGAGGTATAAACAATATTACTCTGGCAATGTGCTAAGAACAGACTGTAGAGAAGTAAAGTAGAAGAAGGGAGACCAGGCAATTGAGTAATTCAATAAACCAGGCAAAAGATGGACCAGGATGGTAGCAAAAGGAATGGTGATAAATTGTCAAATGTGGATACATTTTGGGAGACAGAGCTAATAGGATTTGCTGACAGACCAGATGCTGGGTATGAGACAAAGAGAAGAGTAAAGAATGGCACCAAGGTTTCTGGCCCAAGCCACCAGAAAAATGGAGCAAGCATTAACTGAGATAGGGAAGGCTGAAGGAGAAGCTGGTTTGTGGGAGACCATCAGAAGCTCTGTTAGGAGACTATTAAGTTAGGGATGCCTATTAGACATGTCAAGTAGGCAGCGGGATGGATACAGTTCTGGAGGTCAGGGGACAGGTGTTGACCAGAGACAGAATTGGGAGCCTTTAGAATGCAGAAGGTATTTAAAGCTACGAGACCGGAGGAGATCACTGTCTTTGAAAATGAGACAGGAAAGGGCAGAGAACCAAAGACTGATCCTTGAGGACTCCAGAAGTTAAGAGGTAAAAAAGATGAAAAGAAATCAGTAGGAGAAACCAAGATAGTATTTGGATATGTAAAAAGAGTTTCAATGAAGCTCTTAAGGTTGAATTAAGGAGAAAAAATAACAGAAAACCCACATACAACCATTAGGGACTGTAACACTGTTAAAATGATGTGTTCTGGAAAGAATTACAATGGAAGGAATGTACCATCACACTTGATGCACCTTTCAAAGAATATGTTCCAACTTCCATGACTTCAGGTAACTGTAATGTAATGGCTAAGCTAGTTTAATTTGTTTTCATACCCATTATATCATTAAACAGGAAGTAGCAGGAGCCACATGGTTACATATGTTATCTTTTGAAATCAAACTCTGCACAAATGAATGTAAAAATAGTCATTGAGGCAAAGGCAGAGGGTAAGGAACTAAAAGTTCAATTTAACCCCAAACTCAATGTCCTGGGTTTCCTCATCACCCACTTCCCAACACTAAAAATTCAAAACAGCCCTAGCACCCACTCTCACCATAAAGCCAAAAATCTAGGACTCTTTGAATTACCATTCTAAAGTCAATAAGATCATCAGGATTAGGAAAAGGCAAAAGGCAATTCACCAATTTCGTAGTAACAATATTAACTTGAGACTTCCAGGCTTGAGATGATCTAATCACCAATGTTTATTGGCCACTGGGCTATTTCAGAATCAGTTTTGTACAGTCCTACTTACCTACCCTTTCAGCCCACCCACTCTGGGTGAGGTCAATAATTAAATGCACTTAGGTTCAGGGCTGAATGAAGTAAGGCAACACCTTGGGATCATAACTCACTTTGCTGACCTTGATTAAGAATATGATAATAAGGAACATCTTTCTCTACCTGAAACTCTAAATAAAATTGTAATTGAATAAACCCACATAATTTGATAGCTAAACTCTGGGAATAAAACTTCTAAGAATCACTGAGGAATTTATCAGTGGACCATCCCCAAAACTACCATAAATAAAGTACCATTTCAAAGAAAAGCAGAATACCTTCAAGAAGCTGTGAAGATAATTAGGTAAGATAATATTTTATCAGACAGTAACTGAGATCCCACATACTGTATTAAGACCACTGTCTTAGAGATTACGTGGAAAAGTACAAAAAAAAGATGCAATGCATTCCTGATGAAGAGAGAATAATATAGAGCAGGAAATGTAAATAAAAAATTACCCAAAAATATAAATATGACATTAACATTATCTAGTCACCTACAGTTATATATACTTGGGCTAACGGGGGTAACAGCTATTCAACATAACTATAATCAAATTAAATTTCATGAAGAAAGTGAGCTAAGAGCAAATGGTAGAAAAATGAAAGTACTGAAAATCAAAGGAAACAGCATTTAAGATGGCTTGATACTGAAATGAAAAGACAAATTGGACAAAAGCAAAATCCAATTATATTCCACTTCTAAGAAACCCATCTAAAACATAAAGACACAGATAGGTTAAAAGTAAAAGAACAGGGGCACCTGGGTGGCTCAGCGGGTTAAAGCCTCTGCCTTCGGCTCAGGTCATGACCTCAGGGTCCTGGGATCGAGCCCTGCATCAGGCTCTCTGCTCAGCGGGAAGCCTGCTTCCCTTCCTCTCTCTCTCTGCCTGCCTCTCTACCTACTTGTGATCTCTGTCAAATAAATAAAATCTTAAAAAAAAAAAAAGTAAAAGAACAGAAACAGATCATGCAAACACTGTCAAAAGAAGGCTGGAGGGATGCCTGGGTGGCTCAGTAGGTTGGACAACTGCCTTCGGCTCAGGTCATGATCCCGGAGACCCGGGATTGAGTCCCGCATCGAGCTCCCAGCTCCACGGGGAGTCTGCTTCTCCCTCTGACCTTCTCCTCGCTCATGCTCCCTCACTGCCTCTCTCTCAAATAAATAAATAAAATCTTTAAAAAAAAAAAAAAAAGAAGGCTGGATAGGCTATTAATACTAGACAAATTATATTTCAGAATAAGAAATATTAGCAGCAATTAAAAAGACTTCATAAAAATAAAGGTGTCAATTCATCAAGAAAATATAATAGTAAACATATATACAACTAATAACAGAACTTCAAAATATATGAACACAGAATTAGGAGGAGAAACAGAAAAACCCATTAAGTACAGATGTAGATTTCAATGTTCCTCTAATAATAATTAATTAGATAAACAGAAAACTAGTGAACTTGAAACTTGAACAATACTATCAGCCAAGTAGACCTGATATTTTTAGAACACTGCCAGCAATAATGGCATAATATACACCTACTTTTTATTTCTTTTTATTTTTTTTAAAGATTTTATTTATTTATTTGACAGATAGAGTTCACAAGTAGGCAGAGAAGCAGGCAGAGAGAGAGGAGGAAGCAGGCTCCCCGCTGAGCAGACAGCCTGATGCAGGGCTCGATCCCAGAACCCTGGGATCATGACCTGAGCCGAAGGCAGAGGCTTTAACCCACTGAGCCACTCAGGCGCCCCTACACCTACTTTTTAAATGTATGTGAAACATTCACCAAGACAGACCATAATCTGGAACATAAAACAAATCTCAAAGACTGAAATCATACAAAGTATGCTCTGTGATCACAACAGAATTAAACCAGAAATCAGTAACAGAAAGGTATCTGAAAATTTCCAAAATATTTAGAAATTGACTCACTGCTAAATAATCCATGGGTCAAAGAAGAAATCACAAAAGAAATTAAAAACCATTTTGAACTTAATTAAAATGAAAACATCAAAATTTGTGGAATGTGCTAAAGCAGTGCTTAATGGCAAATTTATAGCATTAAAAATTTAAATTAAAAAAGAAGACAGGTTTCTAAACAATAAGCCTTAAGAAACTAGAAAAGGAACAAATTAAACCCAGAGTAAGCAGAAGGAAGGAAATAACGAGGAGCAAAATAGAAAACTGGGGTGCCTGGGTGGCTCAGTCAGTTATGCATCCAACTCCTTTTTTTTTTTTTTTAAGATTTTATTTATTTATTTGAGAGAGAGGGAAAGAAGGATCACAAGTAGGCAGAGTGGCAGGAAGAGGGAGAAGCAGGCTCAGTCCCAGGACTCTGGGATCATGACCTGAGCCAAAGGAAGACACTTAATAGACTGAGCCACCCAGGTGCCCCTGATCCAACTCTTGATCTCAGCTAAGGTCTTGATGTCAGGGTCCTGAGTTCAAGACCCAGTGTAGAGCCGACTTTAAAAAAAAAAAAAAGGAAGGAAGGAAGGAAGGAAGGAAGGGAGGAGGGAGAGACTGATGAGAGAATCAATTAAAGTGAAAGCTGGTTCTCAAAAAAATCAACAAAGTAACAATAACAAAATTACAAAGTAACAACGCCAGGAATGAGAGAGATGACATCACTACAGATTATGAAAATACTAAAAGAACATAAAGGAATATTATAAACTATGTACAAATAAATGAAACAATCTCGATAAAATGGGCAAAACCTAAGCTTAGGGACGCCTGGGTGGCTTAAGCGGCAGGGAGCCTGCTTCTCCCTCTGCCTCTGCCTGCCTCTCTGTCTCCCTGTGCTCGCTCTCGCTCCTCTCTGACAAATAAATAAATAAAATCTTTAAAAAATAAATAAATAAAATAAAATGGGCAAATCCTGAAACAATCTGATACAAACCACCAAAGCTCCCTCAAGAAGAGATAAACTAAATAGTCCTATCTATTGAGTACAGAAGTTGAATTCGCAGTTAAATATCTTTCCACAAAAATTCCAGACCCAGATGGCTTCATTGGTAAATTCCAACATTAAGAAATAGTACCCAGGGGCGCCTGGGTGGCTCAGTGGGTTAAAGCCTCTGCCTTCAGCTCAGGTCATGATCCCAGGGTCCTGGGATGGAGCCCCGCATCGGGCTCTCTGCTCGGCGGGGAGCCTGCTCCCTCCCCTCTCTGCCTGCCTCTCTGCCTGCCTCTCTGCCTACTTGTGATCTCTATCTGTCAAATAAATAAATAAAATCTTAAAAAAAAAAAAAAAAAAGAAAGAAATAGTACCCATCCTACACATACCCTTCCCAAACACTGAGAAAGAGTACCAAAACTACTCTATGTTGCAAGCATTACTCTGAAACCAAAACCAGACAAAGATATTATAAATCTATAGACCAATATCCCTAATAAAGATGTAAAAATTCTGCAACAAAATTTTAGCAAATAGAATCCAAACAAAACATTAAAAAGAAACACACACACACATACACACATATATATATCTATATATATTTCATCACCAAGTGAAGTTTAGCCCACATACGAAAGGTGAGTACAATTTGAAGTCATTCAATATAATTCATCACATGACTAAAAGAGAAAAACGTTATGATCATTTCAACAAATACAGAAAAAAGCATCTAACAAAATTCAACATCCATTCATGATAAAAACTCTTCACACCAGGAATAGAAGTGATTTTCTCAACCTGATAAAGGGCATCTATAAAAAGACCCATATTGAAACATCACACTTAATGTGTAAAGACTCAATGCTTTCCCTCACTAAAACTGGAACAAAAGCAACGGTGTCCTTTCTTGACACTTCTATACGACATTGTACTTGAGACTCTAAGCTGTGAAATAAGGCAAGAAAAAGAAATAAAAAGCATACAGATTGTAAAAGAAGAAGTAAAATTGCCTTTATTCAATGATACCATGATCATCAACACAGAAAATCCTAAGGAATGTTTTTTGGGGTTTTTTTTAAGATTTTATTTATTTATTTGACAGACAGAGATCACAAGTAGGCAAGAGAGGCAGGCAGGGAGAGAGAGGAGGAAGCAGGCTCTCCGTGGAGCAGAGAACCCGATGTGGGGCTCGATCCCAGGACCCTGGGATCATGACCTGAGCCGAAAGCAGAGGCTTTAACCCACTGAGCCACCCCGGCGCCCCTTCCTAAGGAATGTATTTTAAAAACTACTAGAACTACTCTCAAGATCACAGGAGACAACATCAATAAACAATCATATTTCTACAACAAATAAAACTATTATAAACAACAAATTTTTGGAAACTGAAATTAAAAACCCAATACTATTTATAATAGCATAAAAATTATGAAATATTTGAAGTAAATTTAATAAAAAATATAGCATATTCATACACACAATTTACATAAAACATTGTTAAGTGAAAATTTTTTAAAGATTAAGTAAATGGAGAAATATACCATTTTAATGGTCAGAAAGATTCAATACCATCAAGACAGCAATTCTGAAATTGTTCTAGAGACTGAATCCAATATCCTTCAAATTCCAGCAGGTTTTTTGTAGAAACTGTTAAGATGATTCTAAAATTTATATGGAAATGTGAAAGACCTAAGATTGCTGAGACAACTTTGAAAAAAAGAACAAAATTAGAGGACTCTGCCTGATTTCAAGACTTAGTCAAAATTATTTAGCCAAAACAGAGTGGTATGGCAAAGATAGACAGTGGAATAAAATGGAAAGTCTAGGACCCACATATACGGTTAATTGAGTTTCAACGAAGTTGGTAGGGCAACTCAGCAGCAAAAGAGAATATATTCAACTAATAGTGTTGGAACAACTGGAGGAACAACTGCATATATATATATATATATATATATATATATATATAATCTCTAAAAAAAAAATGAACCTCAACTTGTGCCCCACACCAGATATAAAAATTAACCATGAATGGGTCAGAGACCTAAATGTTAGAGCTTAAAATTATAAAAGCTTCTAGAAAAAAAACATAGCAGAAAGTCTTAGTGACCTTGGCTTAGGCAAAGATTTTATTTATTTATTTGACAGACAGAGATCACAAGTAGGCAGAGAGGCAGGCAGGGGCGGGGGTGGGGAGGGGAAGCAGGCTCCCCACTGAGCATTCAGGGCTCAATCCCAGGACCCCGGGATCATGACCTAAGCTGAAGGCAGAAGCTTTTAACCCACTGAGCCACTCAGGCGCCCCATTAGGCAAAGATTTTTAAAGTAGAATGTAAAAAGCCTGAACTAAAAGGAAAGATTTGTAAGTTGGACTTTATGAAAATAATAAAAATTTTTTATCTTAAAGTACACTATTAAATGAAAAAGCAAGCCACAGAAAGAAAATATTTGCAAGATATTTATCTCACAAAGGACTTTGATCCACAAGTTTTACACCATAATAAGACAACAAATCTGCTTTTTAAAAACAGTCAAAAGTTTTTTACTTTTTTTACTCCAGACTGTATAATTCCATTTACATGAAATTCTAGAAAGGGAAAAACACAAAACTCTAGAAATTCATGAAATTCTGAAGAGACAGGAAGGAGATCAGTGACTGCCAAGGGTGAGGGTTAAAGGGGAAAAACTCACTGCAAAAGAGAGAACTTTTTAGAGTGATGAAACAGTCTTTATTCTGACTATAGTAGTAATCAGACAATTGCATACACATTTGTCAAAACTCATCACATGTGTACTTAAAACTGGTGAATTTTTCTGTATATAAATTATACCTCAAAACCATCTAAGAAAAGATACTTCAAAAGGAGTAAGAGGAAAACTATGAGTAGGAGACAATATTAATAATTATCATTACCATATCATCACTGAGCAAATACTATATGCTAGGCGCTTAACTCCCATGATTATATATTTTTTAAAAAGATTTCATTTACTTGTTGACAGAGAGAGAGCACAAGCAGGGGGAGCAGCAGGCAGAGGGAGAAGCAGGCTCCGGACAGAGCACAGAGCCCTACATGGGACTCGATTCCAAGACCTTGAGATCATGACCTGAGGTGAAGGCAGATGCTTAACCAACTGAGCCACGCAGGCGCCCCTACATTATTATATTTTATATCAAAATCATCATGTAGTATTTACCCAAAGAATATGAAAACACTAATTTTAAAAGATATGCACACCTCTATGTTTACTGCAACATCATTTACAATAGCCAAGACATGGAAGCAATCCAAGTGTCCATTTATAGAAGAATAAAGATGTGGCATATATATAGAGAGAGATATAAATCTCTCTCTATATATACACACACACACACATACATTTTTCCAATGGGATATTACTCAACCATAAAAAAGGATGAAATGTTGCCATTTGCAACAACATGGATGGATCTAGATAATATACATTGCTGAAATAAATGAAATAAGTGAAATAAATCAGTCAGAGAAAGACAAATACCATATGATTCCACTCATGTGGAAATCAAGAAACAAAACAAATGAACAAAGATAAAAAGAGACAAACCAAAAAACAGACACTTAACTGTAGAGAACAAATTGAGGGTTACCAGAGGGAAGGTGGGTGGGGGGACAGACGAAATAGGTAAAGAGGATTAAGAGTACACTTAACATGGTGAGTGCTGAGTAATATATGGAATTGTTGACTCACTATATTGTACACCTGAAACTAATGTAACACTGGAATTAATTAATCAATTACTTTTTTATGCCAGGCAAATTAGGCATTATTATTTCTATTTTCTTTAATAATAACAAGATTAAATAAATAGCTAGTAACTAGCAGAGATGATTTGAGTAAGCCCAGTCCCCTTTAAAACAAAGTTGTACATTCAGAAAAGAGCTTGGCTTGGGGCGCCTGGGTGGCTCAGTGGGTTAAAGCCTCTGCCTTCGGCTCAGGTCATGGTCCCAGGGTCCTGGGATCGAGCCCCACATCCGGCTCTCTGCTCAGTGGGGAGCCTGCTTCCTCCTCTCTCTCTACCTGCCTCTCTGCCTACTTGTGATCTCTCTCTCTCTGTGTCAAACAAATAAATAAAATCTTTAAAAAATTTTTTTTAAAAAAGAAAAGAGCTTGACTTTACTGGAGTTTAAAAAGCACAAGACTGACTATAATATGAGATCGGTCTATTCATATAGGAAGAGTTTAACAGTGTTTATGGGGCATAAGGAATGAGTAAGTATAAAGAAAATTTCTACTTTACACTTCACTGCATTGTTTAAAAATACTTTATACAAGCATTTTGTATCTGTTAATAAAAACTTATTTAAAAAGATACCATATACCTGCAATTATTAAATTCATAATGAGTCCCAGTCTTTTGATTGCCAGAATCTAAAAACTGTGAAATATTTAATAAAACATTCTTCTACTCAATGACATCTAGAAATCAATACTTGAAAATGGCTTACATTAGTCCAAAATAAATAGATACCAAACAAATACTTGTTGAATGATTAATGATCATATCTTAGGTTATTTAAAATTCTGAAAGATGATGCATCACAAGGACAATGTCTATTAGTAAAAATTTTCTTTATATACATAAGCTAGTATCTGGAGCATTTCTGCTAAACTTTATTAGGAGAGATACTGGGATAATCAACTGCATCTAATTAAAGTCTGCTTAAAATTGCAAGTGCCTGGTAATCCTGATGGGACAAGACATACCAAAAGATTAAATTAATTAGCAGTCAAAAGCTAATAAGCAATAACAAGATTAAACAAGTAAATATTTAAACATCAGGGCACCTGGGTGGCTCAGTGGGTTAAAGCCTCTGCCTTCAGCTCAGGTCATGATCCCAGGGTCCTGGGATCAAGCCCCACTCGGGCTCTCTGCTCAGCAGGGAGCCTGCTTCCTCCTCTCTCTCTGCCTGCTTCTCTGCCTACTTGTGATCTCTGTCTGTCAAATAAATAAATAAAATCTTTAAAATATAAATAAATAAATATTTAAACATAGGTGGGATACTATACATTAAAGTCTGAGGCTAACACGCATGATTTTAAGACTCCCTAATGGTCTTCCTGCCTTCAATTTTGTTCCCTTAGAGTCCCCTTTACAGGATTTATTTTTTATTTTTTATTTTTTATTTTTTTAACTTATTTATTTGTCAGAGAGAGAGGGAGAGAGAGAGAGCGAGCACAGGCAGAGTGGCAGGCAGAGGCAGAGAGAGAAGCAGGCTCCCTGCCGAGCAAGGAGCCCGATGTGGGACTCGATCCCAGGACGCTGGGATCATGACCTGAGCTGAAGGCAGCCGCTTAACCAACTGAGCCACCCAGGCGTCCCCCCTTTACAGGATTTTTATAACTACAGTGATTTGGTTATACACAAAAGATGGAAGACAACTGTAGCAATATGGAACACACAGGAAGAAAACAGGTACTGAAAGTCATCACAGAAGAATTTCAAGATAGGGCTTGAACTAAAATATCTGGATAATGAGACAAAATAAAATATAAACACAAGTAATGTTACGAATCATGGAAAGAAATCACAGAATACAGTAATGACATAGATATGGGGCTAAGAAATGGTTTACTAATTTGTTTCTACATACTCTAAACCCAGAGAGCATGTATAAACAAAGTGGGTACTAAATATGAAAGAAAAATCAAAGAGGATATAAAACGGAAGCAGGAATTGAAAGACAGCATGGTGGTGTCTTTCAAAATTGCAGATTTTTTCCCTGGGAAATTAATACAGAAATATCACTTTTATTACAGAAAGATTATTAAGGGAGGAACTTTTTTAAAGACAGAAAAAGAAGAGCTATGTTTTTGTTATAATGAATTTAAAACTTTGGACAGATACCTATTTTGAAATTTCTATGAACAATGATACTGGGAATAAGACCAAGAAAATAAATGGTCACCTGGGTGGCTCAGTCGGCTGGGTACCTGCCTTCTGCGTGGGTCATGGTCCTGGGGTCCTGGGACTGAGCCCTGCGTCGGGTTCCTTGCTCAGCTGGGAGCCTGCTTCTCCCTCTCCCTCTGCCACTCCCCCCTGCTCATGCACTCCCTCTCAAATTTTTAAAAATCTTTAAAAAAAAGTAGATAAGTAGACCAAGGAAATAAGAAAAAAGTATAAGGGAGCATAGCATCTATATAGTAAATGTAATTAAAGCTCTTAGAAAGAATTTCAGCAAGACACAGAGTATGAGACTAGAGCCCTAAGGAATCTCTATTTTACCTAAGGATAAAGAGGAAGTACCTTCTGAAGAGAAACTAAATAAGTAAACCAAGCTCCAGATCCATACATCCATTTGCTTTCAGAATTGCTCCCTAGCAGAAGGATACATTGACCCTTCAGACTCAACACGACCAACAATGAGTTCATCTTCCTGTCAAACCTGTTTCCCCACATATATGAACAGCACCACCACCCACCCAAACACGTCTTCAGAAACTTGGGAGGCTGCCTGCCTCTTCCCACACTTAGCCGGTGACCTACCACTGTTAAATAAAATTCTCTTTTTTCCCCTCCTTTCTCCTTTTATTTCCTCCTGTTATCATAGTCCTTTCTTTTATTTTCCCCATTTCTATTCCCATTTCTGTCCTTTTCATTGAGATCTTCAATAAATTTCACCTAGACTATTGTAATAATTTCCAAACAGGTCCCCCCTAACTCCAAACTTTCCATATACACCTTCCATGTATCCCAAGTACAGAAACCACTTCATGATTTTCTAATGCATTAACTTTTCTTCTTAAAATTTGGTAAAGAAAATAAAATCTAACTTCAGCACAACACAAACTCCTTCGTAAGACTTACATTCCCTCCTCATATTCTGGGTCCCATCCAAGCTGAACTACTTACAATTTCCCCAGTATACTCTATGACATTCTGTTCCATCAGCCTGTGGAGCCTTTTCCCCATGGCGAGCTCCTAACCATTCTTCAAGGCTCAACTGCTTGACTTTGTTTATTTACTGTATTATTTTCTCTCCTTGACTATAAACAATTTATAAACAAGGACTGTATTTTTGATCTTCCAGCACTCAGCAGAGCAGGTGGGTGAATGTATATTCATTAATTCCATAAGCACGTCCGGCCATGAAATGTGCCAGCCTAGTGCTTAGTTACTGGTTGACTAAGTGAATAAGAACAAAGTTTGCTCAAACATAAACGACTAAAAATAGTCAGCTCTCAGTTTTGGTAGGGAAAAAGATACATATAAAAGAAAGAATCAAAAGAAGAAAAATAATTAAAGCCAGAGTCAGGTGATAAGAATCCATGTAATAAAATGTGAGTATTAGCAAACGGGGCAACTAGTTTCTAAAGGAACTGAGAACCATATATGCTGCCCAATCATTTGCTATACCACATTTTTTTTTTAACAATAACTTGAAATCTGTTAAATAAATGGATAGGTGGGCTGAGAACAAGATCAATTATTTGGCAGGAAGATGAATAAAAACAGTAAATGACTATATCACAGAACAGAAAAATTTTTGAGAATTCTTACAAAATTCACTGAAAGCTTTGGTTAAATTCCACCACTAAAATAAAAGAAAAAATAAGTACTATTTCATTTTAGCTATCCTTTATGTACATCTAAAAATACAATTTAGTAGGTGATCATATTGGGTGTTAATTTCCCAATGCAGAATACAACCTCAGAAGTTTGTTAATGCAGAAAAAGTCATGTATTCTTTTAGTTGTCAAGTGGGGGTTAAAGAAAAGAACTTACTGTCCACGAGGATACCAACGGTGCTTAGTAGTAAAGAACATTTTGCTAAGTTGTTCTATCATGGGTCCTTGCTCCAAGTGCTCATTTTTTCCTTCTAATCTGTTTTTCAGCACTTGGTCATGTGTTTCTTCATTATTATGCAGAGGATCTGGCCGAGGGATAGGCTACAAAATAATCAGTAATCAACAGGATCAAAATGTAGGTATGTTAACCAGCATTTGATTGAGTTTACAATACAATTACCACACTCCAGAATTCATTATAGTACCTCAAGGTAGGTTAGTATGTTTTCAGAACAGAATTTTACTTAGTTGCATTATTCATTAAAGAATCAAAAACAGGGGCACCTGGGTGGCTCAGCTGGTTAAGCATCCAATTCTTGATCTTGGCTCAGGTCATGATCTCAGGACTGTGAGATGGAGCCTTGCCCTGCATGTCAGGCTCCGCACTAGGTGTGGAGCCTGCTTAAGATTCTCTCTCCCCACCCCTACCGTCTTACACTACTGGTGAGAAGACAAGCTGGTGCGGCCACTCTGGAAAACAGTATGGTGGCTCCTCAAAAAGTTGAAAATAGAGCTACCCTACAACCCAGCAACTTCACTACTGGGTATTTACCCTAAAGAAACAAATGTAGTGATCTGAAGGGGCACGTGCACCTCAATGTTTATAGCAGCAATGTCCACAATAGCCAAACTACGGAAAGAACCTAGATGTCCATCAACAGATGAATGGATAAAGAAGATGATATATATGAACATTATTCAGCCATCAAAAAATGAAATCTTGCCATTTGCAACAACATGGATGAACTAGAGGGTATTAAGTGAAATAAGTCAATCAGAGAAAGACAATTATCATATGAACTCATTCATATGTGAATTTAAAAAACAAAACAGAGGATCATAGGGGAAGACAGGAAAAAAACAAGATTTGTCGGGGCACCTGGGTGGTTCAGTGGGTTAAAGCCTCTGCCTCTGGCTCGGATCATGATCCCGGGGTCCTGGGATCGAGCCCTGCATAGGGCTCTCTGCTCAGCAGGGAGCCTGCTTCCTCCTCTCTCTCTGTCTGCCTCTCTGCCTACTTGTGATCTCTGTCTGTCAAATAAATAAATAAAATCTAAAAAAAAAAACAAGATTTGTCTTGTTTACAAACCATAAGAGACTCTTAATCATAGGAAACAAACTGAGGGGTTCTGGAGGGGAGAGGGTTAGGTGATAGGGTAAGTGGGTGGTGGACATTAAGGAGGGCACATGATGTAACGAGCACTGGGTATTATATAAGATTGATGAAACACTGACCTCTACCTCTGAAACCAATAATACATTACATGTTAGTTAAATTTAAATAAAAATGAATTTTAAAAAAGATCCTCTCTCCTTCTTCCTCTGCCCCTCCCCCCATCTCTCTTTCCTCTCCCTCTTAAAAAAAAAAAAAAAGTCAGAAATATTTTTCTTCTCATACCAAGTTTTTGGGTTTTTTCCAATAATAAATTTCTCATTTAATGTTATTGTTCCCCCAATAAAAAAAGCACTTATTACTTTAATTTTTATTTCCCAAAACTGTAAATTTTGCCCATTATTTTTTAACTTGGAAGTTTATAGTCTCAGGTGCCTGGGTGGCTCAGTCAGTTAACCATCTGCCTTTGGCTCAGGTCGTGATCCTGGGGTCCTGGGATTGAGTCTCACATTGGCTGCTTCTCCCACTGCCTCTGCCTCTCTCTCTCTCTCTGTCTCTCATAAATAAATAAAATCTTAGGGGGGAAAAAGTTTACAACCTCTAACCTTGCTTATCATTAAAGTGAGATACAATTAAAATGGTATTTCTTATATCTAAAGGAAACAAAGTTTCAGTGTTTTCATTTCAGGTGACTGAAATGTCATCAAATGATACTTTATGGTAATGTGAGTACTTTTTCACCTAAAGACATCAACTATTAAAAATCTCATTTCCCGGGGCGCCTGGGTGGCTCAGTGGGTTAAAGCCTCTGCCTTCGGCTCAGGTCATGATCCCAGGATCCTGGGATTGAGCCCCGCATCGGGCTCTCTGCTCAGTGGGGGAGCCTGCTTCCTCCTCTCTCTCTGCCTGCCTCTCTGCCTACTTGTGCTGTCTGTCAAATAAATAAATAAAATCTTTAAAAAAAAAAAAAAAAATCTCATTTCCCTCCCAATACATTTGAGTGATTATAACATAATCCCATCAGTAACCCCAGCTCATTAAAGCCTCTAAGAATCACTGTTTTGGAAAGTCAAGTCATGTATATTTTAAATATTAAATGAGAATGTATATAACACAAGGTGGTAACATTGTCTTGCTTTACAAATACCATATATATGTATTATAATACATGAAAATATTAATTTGTAACCAGAAAGAAAAAAATTCAAACATAAATGCCTTTACATTCATATACTATTAATGACAACTACTATATCCTCACATTGTATTAAATGTCATAGCATATATTTATATTTGTTGGGCATTTGAACATGAAAAAATAAGACTTCTTTAAAAAGCAGTATCTAAAAAACAAAAAAAAGCAGTATCTAAGCACATGAAGGGGGCACAATTGGCTCAGTACTACAGAAATGCAAAGTAACAAAAAGATATTGGTGAGAGGTACAATAGGAGCCAAGTCAGAGCCTTGTTACAGAGTGCAGAGTATGTTCTACAAGGAATAACAAATATTACAAGTAAAGGAAAGTAGGAAAGAACACACAATAAAGAGATAAACCTTAAAAATAGATCTTGAGGGGAGCCTGGGTGGCTCAGTGGGTTAAAGCCTCTGCCTCTAGCTTAGGTCATGATCTCAGAGTCCTGGAATCAAGCCCCAGGTCAGGTTCTCTGCTCAGTGGGGAGCCTACTTTCCCCTCTCTCTGCCTACTTGTGATCTCTCTCTCTCTCTCTCTGTCAAATAAATAAATAAAACCTTAAAAAAAAAAAAAAAGGATCTTGAGGGTAATTGGGTGGCTCAGTCAGTTAAGCGTCTGCCTTTGGCTCAGGTCATGCATGCATGATCCCAAGGTCCCGGGATGAAGGCCTGCATCAGGCTCCCTGCTCAGCAGAGAGTCTGCTTCTCTAACTCTGCCCCTCTCCCCGCTTCTGTGCTTCTCTCTCTCTCTCTCTGGTTCTATCTCAAATAAATAAAATCTTTTTTTTTTAAGATTTTATTTATTTATTTGACAGAGATCACAAGTAGGCAGAGAAGCAGGCAGAGAAGCAGGCAGAGAGAGAGGGGGAAGCAGGCTCCCCGCCAAGCAGAGAGCCTGATGTGGGGCTCGATCCAGGACCCCAAGATCATGACCTGAGCCGAAGGCAGAGGCTTAGCCCACTGAGCCACCCAGGTGCCCCTCAAATAAATAAAATCTTTAAAAAAATAAAAATGGATCTTGAGAAACCAGATTATGAAAGGTCTTCAAAGTTAGACTTATAAGTAACAATTTGGAGTAAGCAGAAATAAGGAACCACTAAGTGTGGGAGGGAATGAGGAGGTAGTATAATAAACAGGTTAAGAACTTGAGCTTTGGTCTCTAATTCTACCACTTACTAGCTCTGTGACCATGACAAGTTATTTAAGCTCTTAATTTCCCTTTCTGTAAAATCAGAGAAATAATACCTACCCAAAAGGGCTTGGTGAGGATCACATGAAATAATAATATATGGTATGCTTAGCTGTACCTTGTACTCTTAATTAAGAGTTCAATAATGGTAGGTAGCTACTAAGATTTCTTTAAGGCCTCAAACAGGAGAGAAGTGATATAAATTTACTTTAAAAAAAAAGTTCTCCTTAGGCATTTACAATAATTTTAAAAGATTATCATTTGTATGTAAAGTGAGATATAAGTTAAGTGTCTTTGCAAGTTACTGTGAGACCCTCAGAGGTCTAGCAAACACAAGTTTAGAGCCTATAATAGTTTTCTCTATTTTAGGTGACTGTGCTTGTTGCTAAAGATCAAAGTTTTCAGTATTATCAAAAGTTAAATTGTTTTCAAGTATTCATGAATGTTCCATTGTCTCTCTTCCTATTCTCAAGCAGGCTCAATTCTAATATATCACAAATTCTCTCTGCTTTGTATGATTAAAAACACTTCTTTTCCAGGCACATAGATAAAAGACATTGGAATTAATGGATTCTTCAAAGTCTATACCAAGAGCCTCTGGCTGATTCAGAATTGATTTTTAGGTGGTATTTGATCTCCTTGATCAAACTTCAAAGGAAGGATACATGACTATTTCAGTAAAAAGGAAAAACTAAAATAAAACTGTCAACTTTAAGAAACATTCAGAACTGTCATCCTGAATTTTCCTTATTTCTCTTAAGAATTTTCAAAATTTGACTTTTGAAATTTTCCACCAAATCAGCCACTAAAAAGAATTGCTTAGTACTCGCATTTTAAACCTTCCAAGTCACTATTTTTGCCCCTGGTATATTATCTTTATTTTCCTAAACAAGAAATCCTAAGTTCTAGAAAAACACTTTTAGAATATTAGTACTTTTAATAAAATATATACTCGGCAAAAGAAGTAGGATCTTTCTACCTGGATCTGCAGTAAACAATCAACATGTTTTAAATTACCAGAAAACCAAAAATGCAAATCATCCTAACTTTCTTAAAGCCAGTCTCAGTAGTTATTTCTACATATGACCAGGATCTTTGTATGCAGTATGCTTTCTAGGACCTAAAGAATCAAAGGGCACACTGGAGTTGCAGCAGCCCTACCTCCTTAAGAAAAGAAAAAAAATTAAGACTAAACTTCAAGTCATGTTGAAGGGTATTTATTTATTATCATGTGCTATCTGCATGAGATTTGTAAGTCTAGATTCAAAAAGAACACATTGTATTCTAAATTCTAACAATAATGTGTTTGCAAGAATGTGTCTTATTGTGCAGCCTAATCTACAATTTATTACTTGAGCAACAAAAAAAATTCCATCCCTCCCCATGTGAATGTCTCTTAGCCCTAAAACAGAAAACCCATAAGCATGAAGAAAAAAGGAACAAATTTATTCATTTAATCAACAAATATTTAGTGTACATTTACCAAGTACAGGTGTTATTCCAGATGCTAAGGATATACCAGAGGCGTCCTCATGGAGCTTACATTTTAGTGATGGGAGATAGACAGAAATACAAGAAAGTATCTATTGTGCCAGAAATGATACAATAGGAAGGAGTCCAGCGCAGGGGTACTACATTAAGCCCCGAGGTAGGAGCCTGCCTAATGTATCTGAAGAACAGCAGGGAGGCCAGTGTGGTTAGCAGTGGAATGATGACATGTAAAGTGATAGGAGCGATCTTCCAGACAAGAGAGAGAGAAAATAAAAGGGAAGAGGAAGGAATACTGATGACATGGGAGAGGAGACAACTGCTACAATGGGAGTGCAATGGAAAAAAAGGAACCAGGGAACTGGACATGTATGCAAGGGAGTGATTACAATGATGGACCATGGAATCTAGGCCAGGCAAGGAGAGAAGTGAGAATGTGTGAGATGCATGAGGGCTAAGAAAAAGTGCTTTGATCAATGGATGTAGGTATCAGTAAAGAGATGAAGACTTCTTGGAGCTGGGAGACTGGGGGATCTGGTAGGAAGCTAGTGGATTTCTTGAAATCTAGGCTGGCGGGGTACCTGGGTGGCTCAGTGGGTTAAAGCCTCTGCTTTCGGCTCAGGTCATGATCCCAGGGTCCTGGGATCGAGCCCCACAACGGGCTCTCTGCTCCGCGGAGAGCCTGCTTCCTCCTCTCTCTCCCTGCCTGCCTCTCTTGCCTACTTGTTATCTCTGTCTGTCAAATAAATAAATAAAATCTTTAAAAAAAAAAAAAAGAAATCTAGACTGGCAGGAAGGAGGAACAGGTATTTGCGACTAGAACATCTGTAGAGTACAGCAGTGGGAGTGGGGGCTGAAGCAGGGAAAAAGATGAAGTGAGAGGTCAGGGCATTAAATTATCTCCATATACTGCAATAACAAAGAATTAAGATGGAAACAGTATCAGAGGGAGTGATGGTACATCTACAATCTCTGAGGAAGAGTGGAAGGATTGGGGGAGGAGAAGTGAACTGAAGGATGGTAGATAACAGCCATAAAAAAAGGGAGCAGGGGCACCTGGTTGGCTCAGTGGGTTAAGCCTCTTCGGCTCAGGTCATGATCTCAGGGTCCTGGGATGGAGCCCCACCCAGGGGCTCCCAAGTAGAAAGTTTAGACAGGAAGGAAGGATAGGGAAAGTGTCAGATTCAGGGATGTAAAAAACTATACGTGGATGAAAGTCTGGAAGCTAAGAAATGACTTTGTGATTGTGGCCTTGGTATAACCACTAAAACAGAGATAAAGCATGGTTACATGCTTTATCTGGAGGAGGACACAATATAGCATGAGCTGGAGTATTTACAAGCCAAAAGTCAGTGATTTATGCTTATTTTCTACACACTGCCCCAAGAAACGAAACAAAAGAGGTACTGGATTATTGCCTATGATATGTGGCTAGAATACAAAGTAGGCAGACAAAAATGATGAGGTTAAATAGGGAATAAAAACTAGCAAAATAAATTTAAGCTCTTTTCTCAAATCTACCACTATTCTTGCCCTAATGATGATTTTTAAAAATAGCTAACACTAGATGCATCATGTGATGATTTGAATTATCTAATTATTTTCTCCTCAAAGAGCAAATAAAACATTACCAAATATAGTAAACTATGGCTTAAAAACATAGAAGGAAGCACTTCAAATATAAAATAAGAAAGACTTCGGTCAAGCTATAATAAACTGTACTGAAAACAAAACCAAAACTTCCTCTATCTCATGCTTGGCTTCTGAAGAAATATGGAAAAAATTAAACTAGTCCTTAAAAGATATGTCCATGTTGGAAAAAAACTGGGGGGGAAAAAAAAAAAGAAATTCACCAAACACTGAAAGGATTATCAGAACCAATACAATATAAAAGGTATAAAACAGCATGCCAAAATACAAGTTTTTCATGATTTATTAGTTTAAAATATAAAGGTAGCATGGGACAATATGTTTTGTAAATCTGTACTAGTCAAAAATCATCTATCAGGTTTTAGACCAGAAAACTGATGCCATAACTGTGTTTAAATGGTTCACTTTGTGTACTGAAAAAGTCCTTATTTAAAGAAAGAAGACGAAAAAGATAGGAGAAAAATTGAAACAGTAAAATAAAAACAAAACAAAAAAGATCTAAACCAAATAAAGGAAAACAAACAATTCCAATCTCTTTGGATACGGTAAGAAAATGTGAATATTTCTAACAGCAAATTATAAATTACAAGAGATTTTCTTATACGTACTTGTGTATGTTCATATGGAATGTCCACAGAAGGGTGGTAGCACACTATCGTCCTGCCATCAGATGTCAAAGCAAGCTCTACTTTGCTAAAAAAAGAATGTTTTAGAAACAGAGTTATATTGTATTCAAGGCAGAATGATTTTCTTAGAGATAAAATTAATTAATCGTAAGTCCCTGAAGAACAGATGCTATGGCACTGGACTGGCAGACCTGGTACCCATATCATAAGGGACAACTCAGACCACCCCACAAAATACGTACGTCAGCTTAACTACCACGGTTAATGCTTAAGCCACTATTTTACCTATTTGTTTTTAGACTACCCAAGTCTTTGGGAGGGATCTTCAGGTTTACTCATCAGTATTATCTAAAAACTACCCTCATGGCACCTCCGTGGCTTAAGTTGGTTAAGCGTCTGCCTTCAACTCAGGTCCTGATCTTGGGGTCCTGGGACTGAGCCCCACCTTGGGCTCCCTGCTCAGCTGGGAGGCTGCTTCTCCCTCTATCTCTTCCTCCCACCCTGCTCATTCTCTCTCTAATAAATAAAATCTTAAAAAATAAAGACTACCTTCAAAAATCTGTAAGAAGTATATTACTTTGTTGAATTATTAGAATTAAAGATCAGCAAAGTACATAATCTTTCAATCATAAAGACTGCAGCTGAGCCCTTTTTCTAGATCAAGTGCTTTCTCCAAGTGCCTTTGGCGGAACAGTACAGCTGTAAGAAGCCTCCCATAAAAAGAGTTCTGCAGTCAAATAAATTTGAGAATTACTGAACACTATCCCTTCCCCCCATTAATATCCCTCAGAAAAACACATTTTGGGCAATACTCCTCTAAATATTTTTTCAAGGAATACTCTGGCTGGATCTCATTCAGGTACCAACTGACTAAGACTGTTTTTCAAAGATCCTAGCAATTACAATTATACTTAAATCCATATACATTCTAAGGAGCACAACTTTCAGTTTTCATTAACCTTACAACAATGTTCTCTAGATGTCTATAAATTTAAGCTTCTAGGGTTTCAATACTAACCAGATTTGAACTAGATCTGCAATTACTACAGCATATTTTAGCTAACAAAGGACACGGTATTAGGTTGTTTCACCATGATTTTAAGATCAAATAGCATAACACAGCTATAATGAACATTTAATCTATCAAGTGATTTTTAATGAAGAGTGGAGTTTTACATGATACAAAAAACACTTCTAAGACTCAATCTTTTCAGGTTTAAAAAAGTGTTACCTATTACCTAGTCTAATTTCATTGCTATCCTAGTACTTACTGAATATACACCTAAAATTCAAATTAAAACTAGTGTCAAGAGGGAAGAAAATAATTTTTTACTAAAATTTGCAATAAAAACATCATAGCTTAAGAAAATATGCTGCAGTTTCTGTACATCAGACTCTACTACAGAGAAGAAAACAACATCTTATTCATATATTATGCCTAGTTCTTAGTATAGTGACTAGAATTGAGTAAGTACCAAATAAATTGTGACTGAATCAAATTATTTGTAATTCAGGGTTATTCACCATCAAACAAAAGATAAGATAAATAACTGCTTAAGCTAAAAGATATGAACCCCAAGAGAAAAAACTATAAAAACTAATTAACTTTTCTAAAAAGCTAAAGACCGCTTTGGGATAAAAGACAACATTTCTAACAGCATGTCTGTCTTACAACAAATTAAGGATTCACTGAAACACAATGATAATGATTTTTATTTAAAACATTTATGAGCCCAGATACCATGTAAATAAGGCCATTGAAATGATTTTTAAATACAAATTAAAGAATAATCAGAAAAGAAAGCAGAAGATACCAAAAACAAGAAATAAAATTAAATCATTTCAGATACAACTAACAGACTGTTATTTTTCCAATTGAATTTAAATACATACCAATTATAGTCATCTGGTAGAGGAGAATATGTAGATTTATGACAAACACAATATAAAGCTCCGTCTGCAAAAACCCCAAGTAGTAAAATGGATTTAGTTAATTTGAGCATATGTTCTCATATAAATATAAAGTTAGTTTCATTCACTCAACCAATATTTACTGCGTTTACTATGAAACAGGGCTGTACTAGAGACCAAGGATTCAACAAGATCTAGTCCCTGCTCTCAGAAAGGGTGAAAATCTGGTGAGAGACAAGTAAACAAACAATTCCAACATAAATGATAAGCTCTGTTAGGATGGGCAGGCACTGGAAGAGGGCATACAGACAGGTTACAAAATAGGACTATGCAGGTTTAAGAACACCTTTCCAGTGAAGATGATGTTTAAGGTGCTCTGAAGGATGGAGGGATAAGCAGGAGTTGGTAGGGGTAAGTACAATGTTCCTTCCAGGAAGTTACAAGTGCTAAGGATCAGAGGAATACAGGAAGTATTTAGTCATTCTAAAAACTTGTAAAAATAAATAAATAAATAAAAGTTTTTGTGAGACCAGGTGCACAGTTCACAAAGGGAGAATGGTAAGTGATGAAATATAAAATAAACTGTTCAAATTTAACTTTTCTTAATCAAAATGCTCACATTTCAAAGCATATTTTCCTTTTTTAGAATACTTGCAAATTCAAGAGCCATAATTACTGTTTCTCCTATGTTCAGAGAAACAGTGCTCCTTTAAATACAAAGAAAAAAATGTAAATGTAGCTCAGTACAGTTAAAAATGGTTCTGAATAGAGGAGTCCTCCCCCATCCATGTTTTTGCTTTCTGCAGTCTCAGTTACCCAAGGTCAACGGCAGTCCAGAAGCAGATGAGCCTCCTCCTGACACAGTGTCAGGTCAGCAGTAGCCTAACTATACCACAATGCTACGTCATTCACCTTGCTTCATCTTATCACATAGGCATTTTATCTCACATTATCACAAGAAGAAGGGTGAGTACAGGACAATAAGGTATTTTGAGAAAGACCACATTCACATAATTTTTATTGCAGTACATTATGAGAATTGTCCTATTTTGTTATGAATTATGGTTGTTAATCTCTACTGTGCCTAATGAGTAAATTTAAGTTTATCACAGGTATGTATGTATAAGAAAAAGCATAGTATATATAGGGTTCAGTACTATCCACAGTGTCAGGCATCCACTAGGGGTCCTGTAATGTAACCTCCGTGGATAAGGGTGAGCTACTGTATATGCTGGCTAAAGCCAAGGATCAACTTCTCTCAACTGAGCCTCTTGCTCCACTGTATGGAATGCAATCTCCATTTTGTTCAAACACCATTCATCCTTCAAAGTCTAATGCTACTCTTCCATGAAGTCTTTTTCCCCTTTCTTCCCCACAACTCCCATCACAGAGAAAAGAGTAGTCTGTTGTACATGTCCTAAAACCCATGCCTCATACCACATTGCTATACCTCCCTTGGTCTTTTTCTTTCCTGCTTCAGTTATTTATATGTATCAAAGATGTGTAAATAAGATACATTTTCCATCTTTGTATACTCCTTCCCTCCCCAGGACTGCATATAAAGGTCTAAACATAAATTCTTACTCCAAAGCATCAAAACTCACTTTTATCATAAAAGATTGCTCAGCAAAATGTCAATCCCAAAATTCTATTGATGTAATATAATAAAATACAAAGAATTAGAAATTTAACCTCATCTCTCAAATGATCTGTGCTAATTCAGAGAAGAGCATTCAGCATGACAAGTCAGAGGATGACATAAATATCATTTACACTTATTTTCTTCACACTGTTGGGAATCTTCTCGATTATGTATGAATTTATACTAAAAGAAGTTTGTAGTCCCTGAATATAAACCAGCTAGGTGATATACATTCACTGAAAGAAACAGGGTTGGGTTGGGTGGCAGAGGCAGGACAGACAGAATTAAGTGTTTTTAAAATAGGCAGGAGGGAAAACTCAAGACAACGGTATTTCAGTTCACCAAGAAACTGTTAAATTTCTACCCTGTACTTACACAGATATTTGTTTGTGCCCTCATGACATACGTAACATTCTATGTCATATTCAGTTGTTTCTTATTTCCATAAACGTCTGTTTCACCTACAAGTGTAGATAAATTCCTTAAGGCCAGGAACCACACCTTGATCATGACTCTGTCCCCTACAGTAGTTACTAACAGAGAAGTGACTGAACTGCCTCTAAAACGCTAACTCATTCACAATTAGTACATAATTAGAGATATTCATCTGACACTTTATCGAGAGAAAAACTCTAAATATGGTAAATATCAGAGGTTTTAAATATATAATTAGAATTGGGGCACCTGGGTGACTCAGACAGTTAAGCACCCGACTTTTGATTTCAGCTCAGGTCATGATCTCAGGGTCCTGAGATTGAGCCCAGCATCAGGCTATGTGCTCAGTGGGGAGTCTGCTTGGGATTCTCTCTCTCCCTCTGCCCCTCCCCACACATGAGCGCATGCTCTCTCACTCTCTAATAAATAAGTAAACCTTTTTAAAAAAAAAGAATGCCAACATCAGTCAACTCAATTTATCAAAAAGAACTTAAATGAGTCAGCTCTCCATAACTTACAGGCTATTCTTTTTATGTACACACATGTTTAACTGCGTTTTGATAAGATCTATAAAAACTGACAGTCCTGGGGCACCTGGGTGGCTCAGTAAAGCATCTGCCTTGAGCTCAGGTCATGATCCCAGGGTTCTAGGATGGAGCACCACATGGGACTCACTGCTCAGTGGGAAGCCTGCTTCTCCCTCTTCCGCTTCCCCTGCTTCTCCCTCTTCCGCTTCCCCTGCTTGTATTCCCTCTCTCACTGTCTCTCTCTCTCTGTCAAATAAATAAATAAAATCTTAAAAAAAAACACAAAAACTGACAGTCCCACTTACCCTTCAAATACTCAATATTTTAAGTTACCACAGGAAAGAATATACAGCACAAAGTGTATTCGACTAAGTAAGATGGGAAGACCCAAGTTTCGATCACAGCTCTCATCTACCAGATATACAACCCTGGGTAAGTTTCTGAGGGGTCAGAGAATTTAAGTTCCTTCATCTTCATAAAATACCTACCATGTAGTATTATTCAATGTTGTAAAATTTAAAGTTGTAAAGATCAAATGACTTAGTATGCTTAAAAACACATAAAATATTCCCTGCATTCCCATTGTTGATTGCATATTTTGAAAGGTTTTAAATTTTCCTTTTAGCATATGGGAGGCCTTTTTATTTCTGCTCCCTGAACTTTCTCCCTTTTGCTTTGCCTCTAATCTTACTATTCTTCCTTTTCATACGAGGTATCAGTAACAGTAATTCTACTTTACCTTCAATAATAGTAATGATAGGACTTGTGGAGAAAAAAGGGCTTCAGGATACAAGAAGTTAGGCAGTCACTGAATATTAGGATGACGGAGTAATAATGCAGTAATTTTCCGGGGTAGCCTAAATTAATTCGTAGTTAACTAGATATTTTGAAAACACCAGTCCATTCCAATCAGTTCACAAACATTTATCATCTACCATGTATGAGAGGTACTAAGGAAACCAAAATAAATTAAACATTACAAATTTATAATCTAGTCGGTAAAGTATACATAGATAATTTTCACTTATCCTGGGGCAGATTAACTGGTTTTCAGATTGACCTCAGTGATGGCTAATTGCTACATGAACTAGGAAAAAATGATTAGGTCTGATTTATCATCAGCCGTGAGGCTGGGTTCTAGTCAGAGCCAAGAGGAGGACAAGCAGCAGATGTCTCTCTCCTAATTCTTAACAACAAAAATACTCCTAAATAATCAAGAACTGACTACTGTTTTGTTTTGTTATCATTTTTGTTTTTTAAGTGATGGGGAGAGAGAGACAGAGAGAGAGAGAAAGGAGGGGAGAGGGAGAAAGAATCGTAAGTAGCCTCCACACTCCACAGAACCCAATGCGGGGCTCCGTCTCACAACCCTGACACCCTGAGCCAAAGGGGTGCCTGGGTGGCTCAGCAGTTGAAGTGTCTGCCTTAGGCTCAGGTCAAGATCCCAGATCAGCCCCGCACAGAGCCAGCTATTGGGCTCCCTAGTCAGTGGGTAGTCTACTTCTCCCTCTTCCTCTGCCCCTCCCCCTCCATTTGTGTTCTGTCTCTCACATTCTCCCTCAAATAAATAAATAAATAAAATCTTAAAAAAAAAGAAATAAAGTCAGACGCTTAACTGAGTCACCTAAGGACCCCCTGATTTTAGTTTATATCTAGTCTCATAATTTCCTCCTTAATTCACTTGATTAATTATACTTAAACCTTTTACCTCAGTTTTCAACTCGTTTCCCCTAATTCAATAAACATTCAATTACAAATGCCAATAAATAGGAATCATGAAGGAAGAGATTAAGGTCAGCCAGAGATGTGTAAAAACGTTGGCTAGCACAACTAAAGAAAAAGCAAACCGATTATTACACTCTAACCATATCTGCTTTAGATATGGAAGAAGAGAGTTCACAGAGGAAAGGGAGAGTGAAAGCAAGACTGGTTGGGAAATAAGATTTTAATAGTCTATTTATTTATATGGGTCAATGTTTTGACTATCAAACATGTATCCCTAGGCTTTGAAGAAAATATTAGACCATGCACATTTCTTCAGAAAAGTACAAATTATATATTATATAAATTATAAATTTCTTTTGGGGGGGCACCTGGGTAGCTCAGTGGGTTAAGCCTCTGTCTTCAGCTCAGGTCATGATCTCAGGGTCCTGGGATCCAGCCCCGTATCGGGCTCTCTGCTTGGCAGGGAGCTTGCTTCCCCCTCTCCCTCTCTGCCTACTTGTGCTCTCTCTCTCTCTGTCATAAATAAATAAAATCTTTTAAAAATTTTTTCTTTTTTTTTAAAAACTAGGTGCCATGCCCAACACAGGGCTTGAACTCATGACCCTGGGACTGAGAGTTGCATGCTCTGCTAACTAACTGAGCCACCCAGATGCCCCTATAAATTATAAATATTTTATATACTATTAAATATAAAATGTATTTTTATGTTAAATATAAACATACATATATATTTTAAATGGCTAAGGACAAAGAAAATACAAACTGAAATCCTAAATATTAGCAATGATTTTTCTAAAATGGAATTGTAAATTTGTCCTTTACTTGCTAATTTTAAGAACTACTAAAAAAGTGGTATGTGAAAACATAATGAATGTAAAGCAATTCAGAAAGTTCCTCTTTTGTCAATCCCTCACTTGCCCTCAGCTAAATCCCACTAGTGGTATATACAGAAAACTTTTTGGTCCAAACCTTTTACTCTGCACATACACACACACATATGTATATGGTAGATCATCTTTTAAATGCACAAATGGGATCATACAATAAATACTGTTCTGTGACATACCTCCCCCCTTCTATTTAGAGATCTTTTCATGTTGGTGACAGCTGTTTGATCTTCATAAAGATGTGCCAAAAATTTATCCATCCCCTTTTGATAGCCATTTAGACTTTCTCCCCTTTCCCATCATTGCAAACACTCCCATTAAGAGGCTTATACAATAACTAAGCACTTTTTTTTCCCTAACAACTAAATACTTTAAATTTTCTACAATGAACATGAGTTTTTATATTTGAAAAATTTCAAACATGAAAAAAAATCTCACTTTGAATTGGAAATAAACGTTTCCAGAGAGTTCTGTTTGATATCACCCATTTTACTGCTGCTAACGCCATGGTGAATCAAGATGCTTATCGGGTGGTATAAAAGAAGATGTTTTGAAGAGAAACCGATTTAAAAATCTTCTTCAAGGTGTATCTATTTTCATTCCTGTATAAAAGGTAAAGAAAAATTAGTACTACCTATGATAAATTAAAATGATGCAATATATTGAATGCTACCAGAACAAGAGGAATTGCAGCTAGAACTACAGTAACAAGAAAAACTTCTAAGCTTCCATTTCCATGTGATATATGACAAAAAAACAACACCAAAATATAAGACCTAAAGCCCTGGAACTATGTCCATTACTATTTTCCTTAAATGCAAACTTCTCAGCACCTAGTGTAGTTCTTTCCACTTAGTGAGCACTCAGGAAATGTTTAATTCTGCTTAGAAACAGTCACTCACACATGCTACACTAAGCATCCTCCTTCATAATGCTAAAGTGTCTGTGTACAGCCTCTCAGGTGCCATACACAAGATCTTATTACATCACTTGAAGTAGGATTGTTTCTAATTAAATTAAATATTAAGCAAGGTCTATCCTTTACCTATTAAATACCGATTTAGAGGAACACGTATAAACACTAAAAGTCCCAAGTAAAATTTTCACCCTCTTAAATACGTATAAGGTTTTTAACTTTGCAAGGTGCTTTCACTACCATTTCATTTTACTCTACTAATCATGACAGGTATCTTTATTTCATTCATGAAAAAAACTGAAGTACAAAATTTAAATGATTTGCTTCTAAGAACTTTACAGTCAGTCACTTACAAACTGGGAAACTTCGGGCAAGTCATTAATTAAATGACCCTTTGTTTCTTCACGATACAATGGGGAAAACAACCATAACCTCCATGGCTTTTGTCAGTAAATGACTTATAACCATTGCTACATCCCTTGTTTTTAATCCGCCTCGATGATTCTTCATTCCCTTCCCGCAACAGTGATAATCTGGAGTTGGGACATAGGCCTCATAGTCTTATTTATTAGACTGAATTATGCAGCACGATTCCTTGCACCGTCAGTACATTTGCACTACTTTCCCTGAGTTCATACAGCGTGGTTTTTACAGGTTATAACCTCGCTGCCCTATACATTATATGCTCTTTCACAAGTCTGTGAAGTAGGCATCTCCATTTTATACACTGAGAACCTGAGGCTCAGAGAGGTCAAGCGATTTACTGCCCACCATACCACTGCTTTATAGGTTGCATGGGTGGAACGCAAACTCATAGCTTCTGACCACGAACCAAGGAACAAAATATCTGGGGGGACCTTAGGTCCCCTCAATCACGGCAGCCGGAAGGTCAGATTACTCACTCCAGGGAAAGAAATTCAGACAGTAAATTCCTTGGCCCATAATTCAACCCCGAAGCAAAAGGTGCGGAGAGCCTCAAAGCATCCGCGGTTTGAGGAACGCTACCATGCGCGTTGGGACTAGCACCCAGGGACAGAACCGAAAGACCTGGATTGGAAAGGTCCCCAAGCGATCAGCCCAGGCACGAGGGGAGCCCCACAGGAAGGGCACGGCCATACGCCAACCCTTCTGCAGGACGGATCCAGAATGTTGAAACTAGGGGCTTTACCCAGCCAGGGACGACAGGTAGGAGACATCGACATCTCCTCATAAGGATTCTGGACCTGCCTAGTTTCTAGAAACTCCTTGACCGGAGGAAGAGAGGGCAGCAGTTACCTGACAGCTGCTCACCGCGAGCCCGCCATTTTACCTCAATCCGGGTCCTAGAAGACACCGTTTCACGCGCCTCCCTGGCCCGCGGGGCACTCTGGGAAATGTAGTCTCCGCGGGAAGCGCTCCGGGTGGAATCGTGAGGGCGGGATCCACTAAATTTGTTCCTGTGTTTAGTTGTAGCTGTTTGCCTCAACCTTAGCTCAAAAACAACACAGAATCACTGCCCCACGCACACATCCTTAGAAAGTAGCAAGCACTATCTTTTTAAAAAGTTTATACAAATTATTAGAGGAACTCCAAGGCCGATGGGGGGGGGGGGCGGGGAAGAAGTAACTTCAGAGAAGCACTGAAGGCCAGTGGGGTTGGATTTGACGTTTGACACAGGGAAGTGGGGAGGCCCTTCCACCTGAAAGCCCAAAACTATGTTCTTAGAATTGTACTGGCTATTCATTATGGGAGGAAGAAAATGTGCAAAATCCTGGACATTGCCTTTTATTTTTGTGAGGAGAGAAAGCCCCTGGGCCTTTGCGCTTCCGGTTCTCATTGCCAGCAATACTTTTCTCTCACCTCTTCTCATGACAACTGCCTTATTTCATACAGGTCTTGCTCCGATAACATCTTGGAGAGGACCATATCAGTAGGTGGCTCAGCTGTTAGGCATCTGCCTTGAGCTTGGATCATGATCCCAGGGGTTCTGGATGGAGTCCTGCGATGCGCCCCTTTTTTGGCAGGAAACCTGCTTCTCCCTCTCCCACTTCCCCTGCTTGTGTTCCCTCTCTCACTGTGTCTCTGTCAAATAAATAAAATTTAAAAAAGAAAGAAGGAAGGAAGGAAAGAAAGAAAGAGGCGCCTGGGTGGCTTAGTGGGTTAAAGCCTCTGCCTTTGGCTCAGGTCATGATCCCAGGGTTGGGATCGAGTCCCACATCGGGCTCTCTGCTCGGCAGGAAACCTGCTTCCTCCTCTCTCTCTGCCTGCCTCTCTGCCTACTTGTGATCTCTCTCTGTCAAACAAATAAATAAAATCTTAAAAAAAAAAAAAAAGAAAAAAAGAACTTCATCTGCCCTTAACCTATTGCTCTCCTTTATTTTTCTTCATAACATTTACCATTATGTAACATTCTATTATCATTTGTTTCCTTGTTTAATGTCTGTTCTTATGCTGGAATGCAAGCTCAATGAAAGCAGGAACAAGTATCTATCATGTTCTATACTCTGCATAAACCCAACATGTAGGACTGCATTTGGCCCCATTGTAGGCCTCTAATATTTGTTGAATGAATGAAACAATAACCCTGCAGATATCCAAAACAATAGATGATTGACTGCTGAAGCAGCAGTTTAGCCTGGGAATTCCTTTCCTAAATGATTTGCAAAAATCTGTACATATCTACATTTTTCTGAAAAGAATTCATAACTTTTATCACGTATTCAAGGGGGACAATAAACTCCTCGAAAGTCAAGGGCCATGTGATCTGAGTGGCTCAGTTGGTTAAGTGTCTGACTCTTGATTTTTAGCTCACGTCTTGATCTCAGGGTCGTGAGTTCAAGCCCTGTTTTAAGTTCCACGCTGGGCTTGGAGCCTACTTAAAAAACAAAAATAAAAACTTAAGGCCTGGGACGCCTGGGTGGCTCAGTTGGTTGAGTGGCTGCCTTCGGCTCGGGTCATGATCCCAGTGTCCTGGGATCGAGTCCCACATCAGGCTCCTTGCTCAGCAGGGAGCCTGCTTCTCCCTCTGCCTCTGCCTGCCACTCTGTCTGCCTGTGCTTGCTCGCTCTCTCTCCCTCTCTCTGACAAAAAAATAAATTTAAAAAAATTTAAAAAAACAAAAAAACAAAAAAAACAAAACTTAAGGCCATAATCCTGAGCGGCTAATATTGAAAATAAGTGGACGTAATATAAGTTCACAGTAAAGAAAAATAAATGTGAGCTGCTTTGGTGTCTTGCCTTACTTCTACAGAATACCAAGCTTGTTCTGCTACTAATCTTAGGGCCCATGTCTGTCCTTTCTAATCTTGTCCATCCTTCAAAGCTGTCTTGTAATGTCTTTCTGAACTATGCTGTAGGAAGAGACAGAGAGAAGAAACAGACTTGAATGAACAATCACCTGGACTTGTTAAACATTTGTTATGCAATGCAGAAGAGGGCTGGATCAACGATGACTCCAGAGGACATCTTGATGGCTGAGAGCTGCGTGGGGACTACTGACCAACAGAAAGACTCACTTCATGGGACCAGGAAAAAAAATGACAAAGCTGAGATGAGAAAAGAAACCAACCATGTGCATGGGAAAGAGAGTAGAGACAGCTCTAGGGAAAGAGAATAACTTAGAAGTCTAAAGGGGGTAGAAATAGCTTATCCTCTGCTGGAATATGGAATATGTGGAATATGGAATATGTGGAGGAGAGTGACAGGAGATGAGGTGAGTAAAAGCCAGGTCATGTTGGGCATTATAGGCCACGTAGTGACCACATGGAATCAGAACAGAGGCCATATGCATCGATGTTATGCTAACTGCAGTATGGAGTCACTGAAGTGTTCTACCACCAAAAAAGAAACATGATGTGATTTATGTTTGTATTTATTTTTATATCTTAATTTTTAAAAGTTTTTATTTATTTTATTTGAGAGAGAGAGAGAGAGAGAGAGCGAGAGCCAGTGGGAGGGGCAGAGAGAGAGTGAGAAGCAGACTCCCTGCTGAGCAGGGAGCCTGACATGGGGCTCGATCCCAGGATCCTAGATCATGACCTAAGCTGTGACAGATGCTTAACCAACTGAGCCACCCCAGTTGCTCAGATTTATGTTTTTTTTAAAAGATTTTATTTATTTATTTGGCAGAGAGATCACAAGTAGGCAGAGAGGCAGGCAGAGAGAATGGGGAAAGCAGGCCTCCCCGCTGAACAGAGAGCCCGATATGGGGTTCGATCCCAGGACCCCGAGATCATGACCTGAGCCGAAGGCAGAGGCCCAAGCCACTGAGCCACCCAGGCGCCCCCAGATTTATGTTTTTAAAATACTACTCTGGCTCTACTTGTGAGGAGTGGTGACGTGGTAGAGGATGGCAACCATGAGAGGGAGCAAAGGGCAGAGTGTCCAGGTATACATTGGAAGTAGAAATGATAGCTGAACCTGCTGTTGGATTATTGGATGTGGGAGTTGAGAGAGAGGACAGACATCTCAGGAGATGCTTTGATGACTACCTTGAAGGTGGTGTGGTTCAGGAGATAGGGGAGACTGAAAGAGGAGCAGGCTGGGCTGGGGTGGTTGGTGAGGATAGAGAAGAGTAATTCCATTTGGGCATTGCTGAGTTTGAGATACCTCTGAGACATAAATAGAGATATAATAGAAATATAAAAGGAGGCAGGTGGTTGGACAGATGTGTCTGAAGAATAGAGTGTAGGCTAGATGCCGCTTTGAAGCCAGGGAATGTTGAGTGCATATAGGGAGAGACTGTAGAAAAAAAAGAACAAGAAAAAGGCCCCAGAATGTGGGCCCAGGGAATTCCAACATTTAGAGGTTTCGTGGAAGAGGACACCTAGCAAGGACGTCTCAGAGGTGGCAAGGAGAGAGGCACTATGAAAACCAAGAGACCGTGGAGTGAGAGTAGCTAAGAGAGGCATGTTGTAAAGAAATTTGATGCCCTCAAGTTTAAAACTATAATTCCCCCCAATACAAACTGGAAATGCCAGCAATAACTTACACTGGCCTACATAAAAGCAGTTTAAATTCATGCTAGTAAAGTGATGAAACAGACAAAATTCTGGCTTCAAATGGTTTCAGCTGAGAAGGGGATGGACTTTTTTCTTCCCTAACTTCACAGAATACAGTCACTTTTTATGTAAATCAGAGATCAAAGACTCCAGAGCAATAACTGCCAAGCCATGAGGGCTAATCTTTCTAAAAACTTTAATTTATTTTTTATTACATAAAATTGTCTACAGTTTTGAGTGCTTACTATGTGTCAGACATTAATCTTCAAACAGTTTACATGGGTGGTTTTTTTTTCTATTCCTTCTAAGAGTCCTAGGAGGTGGGTATAATTATTGTGACTGTCGTTATACAAATGAAGTTCCAGAAGCACAGAGAAGGGAGATAACTTGTTCAGCGTCATGCAAGGTACACCTGGTAGACCTGTGAATTGAGCCTGGGAACTACTGACTACAGCATCCGTCAGTGTAACCTGTTCAATGCTCATTTCCAAATAGAAAATGTATATTAAAAAAACACAAAAACTAATACAGGTGTTAAAAAAACACACCCAATAAGATAGTCACTGTAACACTTCAGTGTATAATCTGCCACTTTTCATCTCTTCTTATGTCCGTATTAAAATAGCTAACATATATTGGACACGTTATGTGTACTGTTTTAAGATCTTGGGGAGCCCGGGTGGCTTAGTAGTTAAGGGTTTGCCTTTGACTCATGTCAAGATCCCAGGGTCCTGGGATCAAGCCCTGCATCGGGCTCCCTGCTCAGAGGGGAGCCTACTTCTCCCTCTCCCACTCCCCTTGCTTGTGTTCCCTCTCTCTTTGTCAAATAAATAAAGAAAATCTTTTTAAAAATCCTATGCCAGTAAATAGTGGAGCTGACATATGAACCAGACAGCCTGGTTCTCCCTCAATCTCCCTCTTCTTCACACAAACACATATTTATGTTTTCTTTCATTCCAAAAATATACATATACAAATAAATAACATATACTTGCATTTATAGATTTTCTTTTTTTAAAACTACATGTATATGTATAATAGATGAATAACTCAACAATGTATCATGAACATCTTTCCTGTGAATAGCTTAAATAATGTCCGGGGTTTTCTTGAAAGATTTTATTTATTTACTTGTCAGAGAGAGAGTGAGCACAGGCTGGGGGAGTGGCAGGCAGAGGGGGACCAGGCTTCCTGTTGAGCAAGGAGCTTGATGCAGGACTCCTTCCCAAGACCTCGAGATCATGACCTAAGGTGAAGGCAGACGCTTAACTGACTGAGCCACCCAGGTGCACCTCTCTGCCCAAATCTGTATCTTGATTCCCTTATTTCCTAACTCTATTATTTGGGAAAATGTATTTTCTTAATATTTTTGAGTCTTAGTTTATTCTTTTTAAAAGGAGTACAAGAATGATCTTCCCTACTTTATAGAATTGTTGAGTGGGTGATTAAAAAAAAGAAAGTAAGTAAAATGCTTAGCAAATGCAATTATCACTCATTCAATGCTAGCAATAATTATACCTTATAGGTACTTAGTAAATATTTGTATAATACATTTTTATGAATATCTTGCCCAAGGAGATTACTTACTTCTTAGGCACGAAAATATAATCCTTCCCTTTTTTAAAAAAGTTTTTTTAAAAAAGATTTTTTCTTTTTTTTAAATTTATTTATTTGTCAGAGAGAGAGCACGACCACAGGCAGACAGAGTGGCAGGCAGAGACAGAGGGAGAAGCAGGCTCCCCGCTGAGCAAGAAGCCCGATGTGGGACTCGATCCCAAGACGCTGGGATCATGACCTGAGCCGAAGGCAGCCACTTAAACAACTGAGCCACCCAAGTGTCCCTTAAAAAAGATTTTTATTTATTTATTTGACAGACAGAGATCACAAGTAGGCAGAGAGGCAGGGACAGAGAGAGGAGGAAGCAGGCTCCCTGCTGTGCAGACAGTCCAATGTGGGGTTCGATCCCAGGACCCTGAGACCATGACCTGATCCGAAGGCAGAGGCTTAACGCACTGAGCCACCCAGGCACCCTAATCCTTCCCTTTTGACTGTAAGAAATAATCTAATGAATGGAATTAAACGTGAAAAATATAGTCTAAAATGGACAATAATAATTTCTAGCTTTAAGTTGGTATATCACTTAGGGTGACAGCAGAAGACATGTCATACTCAAACTGGTAAAATTCAAGAAGAGTTTATCTACAGAGGGATTCTTTACAGAAGTGTGAGTGGAATTACAAGGAGTAACAGTAGTGTAACTCAGGCTTAGTAGCACTGGCTGTTCCTTCCAGACCAGAAGGGACAAAGAGAGGGCGTGGTTACTAACTGCAGCCCAGAAAGAGAGAATCCTATAGTTGGCTACTTTAATAATCTTTTGTCAAAGGGCATAGCCAGCCTAAGGTGACCTCGCTGGGACCAATCCAGGTTAATAATTACTCTGACCTCCCCATCATTCCCCAAACCAGAGGGCAGGGAACCCCCTCCACACAGGGTAGTACATTCAGATCAACCTCCTGGGCAGAGAGCAGGATGGACAAAGTAAAGAGTGGATCTGAAGGAGTAAAAGGAAGATAACTGGCATCCTATCAGAATAAGTGTTGTTAGCATGCCTCTAGTGTTGTAACTGTAAAGCCAGAGATTGGTGCAAAATCCAATTGGATGTCATTTATGTATAAGCAGTGCAACTCTCCCATACTGATAGGATGTGGAAAGAATTCTGAATAGTTTCAAGCAACAAGTAGCTTTATTGAATATGTTGGTAAATCAAACAGTGAAACAACCTTGGTAAAAGATTAGGGGCTCTAATCACACTAAGAATTAAGTAAATGTGTAATGTGAGTTCAAGTGACAAGGGCAGTGAGATGACCCTATTTGGTGGACATTGACTTGGAATTCCTATTGGTACCACAACCATAAAAGAGGGCTCTGCTTCTCCCTCCAGGTCATTCAGAAGATGATCCTGGAAGTCTGTCCTTCCAGACTTCAGCCTCACAACCTATCTAGAAGGCACCCCTAAATTGCTTGTGTAGGCAATCTCAGTTTACTTGGGGTTCCTTAATTTTTTTTTAAGGAGAGCCATTTTATTATTTTTTCTTTTTTATTAACACATAATGTATTATTTATTTCAGGGGTACAGGTCTGTGAATCATTATTCTTACACAATACAAAGTACTCACTATAGCACATACTCTCCCCAATGTCCATCACCCAGCCACTCTATCTTTCCCACCCCTTTCCACTCTAGCAACCTTCAGTTCGTTTCCTGAGATTAAGAGTCTCTTATGGTTTGTCTCCCTTCCCTGTCCCATCTTGTTTCATTTTTCCCTCCCTTCCTCCTCAACCTCCCACCCTGCTTCTCAAATTCCTCATATCAGAGAGATCATATGATAATTATCTTTCTTTGATTGACTTATTTTGCTTAGCATAATACCTTCTAGTTCCATCCACCTTGTTGTAAATGGCAAGATTTCTTTTTTGATGGCTGAGTAGTATTCCATTAGAGGGCAATTCCATGTCTGATCTGGCTCATCATTTACCTGTAGAAACTAATGTTGTGCCTGGTACTTAATAGGAACTCACTAAATATTTATTAAATAATTGAGTGAATGAAATCTTCACTGCATCTTACTGTATACTCTTCACTATATCTTCTATATCTTAATTATAGAACTTACCACATAAAATATATTAATTTGTTTTAATATCTGTTTCCCATACTAGAAAGTACGTTCCAGATTGGAGATCCTACCCAGTTCATTTTAAAATATTTGTTGGCATTAAGGAGGGCACATGATGTGATGAGCACTGGGTGTTATTTGCAACTAATGAATCATTGACCATTATATCAAAAACTAACAATGTATTATATGTTGGGTAATTGAATTTAAGTAAGAAAAAAAAACAGTTGCTAGAGAGGGTCTAGTACATGATAGGCAGAGAAAGAAGGAAGGCAGAAAGGCAGAAAGGAGGAATGTGTGTTGGGTATTAGGTTACTGCTGAACACACAGAAAGAAGAATATGGCGCTCCCTGCCTTACAAGGGCACACGGCGTGGTGAGGGACATTTTGTAAACAGATGATCAGAGTGAGCACTTGCTAGAACATACTGTGCAAGGTGTTTTGGAGAGGAGGGTGAGACGAGTGGGCTGATGGGGTGGGGAACGTGAGCAAAAAGGCACCCAGATGTGAAAATTGGGGTGTTAGATAGAGTGTAGGTATGATGAATCATGGGATATTTAAAGCTTCGATGAAATTGTCTGGCCCCTGGGCTGAGGTTGCATATGGGGAGTGGAGACAGAAAGTAAGCAGTAGGTTAAGAAAATGTAAAGAGGTTTTGTAAATTGAAGCTACCAGGAATAATTTCTCTGATGGGTGAATTTAAAATAATGAGCTGGGTCTGCTCAGCATTCTCTCCTTCTCTCTTTTCTTTCCCTCCCTCCTTTTCCCCTTTCTTTTCCATTCTCTCTCTCCCTTTCTTCATGTTCTTTTTCCTCTTTCTTCTTCTTTTCCTCCTCTTCCTCCTCTTTCTCCTCCTCCACTTCCTCCTTCTTTTTCTCTTTCTTCTTCAGCAGTTTGTTTTCTGTTCTCCAGCATTCCCAGCTCTGCTCTGGCTGGGGTTATGGGGCCTGCTGTTGTTTGGCTGTGCTAAGTGACTGGGGAGCAGATTGGGGGAAGTGTGAGTAATTCCAAGTTACTGCAGACTTAGAGCTATGTTCTCCAATCAGCTTTATTAGTATGAAAGCAATGAATGTGCTGATCTCCATCTCTTTCAATCTGGTTGTAGTTTCAGGAGGGGAAAGTGGGTTTTATTTCTTGGCCTCCTCAAAACCCAACAATCTGGAATACTGAACACTTGGGCCAACTTAAACACGAACAATGTGAAATATCTAATACCCAGACCAATAAAATTAGAGAAAGAAGGAGGAAAGTTATGGGTTTGGGGTCAAAAAGGATCTAGCAAAACAGGAACAAGAACAGTAAAAGTCAAGGTTGCTGTTGCAACTGTTTTGCTTTCTCCAGCATATCAGATAATGTGGGACAGTGACTCTCAAACTTTGGGCCCTTCAGTAGTGTCTGGGGAGTGTGTTAAAAACACAGATGCATGGGGCCTGTGACTTGTACTTAGAAGACCTTGGGTGGGGCCCCTGCACCTGTATGTTTAACCAGCCTCTGAGGTGTTTAACCCTCCAAAGTTTGAAATCCTCTGCTCCAGAGTTTTTGGATCCCAAGTCATTGTTACCAAAACCAAAACAGTTTTCAAAACATTTCTAATCATGCTTGAACCAGGTGGGCAGTTTTGCAGAGAGCAAGTGACACAACTGAGAAGCATATGATATGGGAAACCAGTAAGACCAGACCGGTGGAAGGCTACCAGGTGGAGAGAAAGACAGGGCCAGTTTAGCTGGTAGGCTGAATATACAGTCACAGGCCCAGCTACGCAGCGCTGAAGCCCAAGGTCATGACATGCAAACAGTTCTTTGGGAACCTGGAAGTGTTGCATACATTTGCAGGGAAAAGTACCCTGGTTTTGAGAGAAGGTATTGAGTCACCATCCTGGAATCTTGTTGCCACTGGGAAATGGCCCAGAGAAAGGCGTACCCCCTCCATCTACCTTTATAGAGACACGGTGGAGTCAACGATGATTCTACAGAATGCCTCCAGGGGCGCATACTCTCCATGGGTGAGAGGACATTCAGAAATGTTCTGTAAAGAATAAAGCATTAGGGATGCCTGGGTGGCTCAGCTGGTTAGGCGGCTGCCTGCGGCTCAGGTCATGATGCCGGCGTCCTGGGATCAAGTCCCGAGTCAAGGGCTCCTTGCTCGGCGGGGAGCCTGCTTCTCCCTCTGCCTCTGCCTGCCACTCTGTCTGCCTGTGCTCACTCTCTCTCTCTGACAAATAAATAAATAAATAAAATCTTAAAAAAAGAAGAAAGCATTAGACAATGTTAACCCTTATTACTCTGATTCTCCTGGCTCTCATCTTTTCTGATGCCTTCCACCTTGACGTAGTGTTCTTATGACCTTGGATGATTCTGCTCAACTCCTTTTACAGGCTGGCACTGTGTTGGTTAACAGTTTTTAAGTGCTCAGCTACTTACATTGACGTCTTGAATAGGAGGCAGCAGATATTTTTTTCCTTTCTTCTTTTATTTTTTATTTATTTTGTAAAGATTTTTTAAAAATGTATTTGACAGAGAAAGAGAGCACAAGTAGGCAGAGGCAGGCAGAGGGAGGAGAAGCAGGCTCCCCACTGAGCAGAGAGCCTGATGCAGGGCTCAATCCCAGGACCCCAGGATCCTGACCTGGGGCTCAGGTCCCCGGGATTATGCCCTGAGTCAAAGGCAGATGCTTAACCAACTGATCCACCCAAGCACTCCTTCTTTCTTCTTTTAAATCAGTGTGAGCCTTTTCTTCTTCTCCTACCCACTTCCTCCCTGAGTCAGTGTTCATGAACTCTCTTCTCACAGATACTTCTGTCTTGATCGCCCACGAAACAGTTTTCTCATGCTGCAAGAAATAATAAGGGTACTTGCAAACAAATAGTTCTGGCACATGACTACCCCCCTGAATTGAAACAGGGCCTCTCTTTGAGATGACTGAGCTACGGCTTTCCAAACTCATCTACTCTATTTTGTCTCTGCAAAGCACAAGACAGTTGCTGAAAAAAAAAAAACCAAAACAAAACAGTTGCCCTTCAGAAAGTTGAGACGTTTAGGGATGAATGTGAACATCCTGTGGTTTCTGTAAGCATTCACTTATTGATCGTGAACCTATGTAATCTATTCTCAAAGAGGTGTTTATTTTCCCCCTGCAGTTATTGGTTCATTCCCTTAACAAATATTTTTTTGAGAACTATTATAGAGCAGGCCCTGAGCTAGGCCTCAGGAGTACCCTGGGGACAAAAATGGAAGACATCCATAATGTGAAGGAGCTCAGGTATGAATGTCTCAAGATATTACCTGCAGGGTAAAGAGTACTTATGAATCTGCTAGTTTAAGATCACAGTAACAAACCTGGAATATCTGGGGATGGGGTTGGGGGTAGGGAAGGAACAGGATGAAATAAACTAGTGTTCTGGGAGTAAGAGCTTGTTGTGGAATAGGATTCCTCTAATTCCTCCAGCACAGCATTCTTGCTTATTCCCTCCCTATATCATAATGGAAAGGCACTTGCAGTTTGAGTTCTGGAAGGAGCAGAGACTGGGAAAAAACAAAAACATAGTTGTGAGGCCTGACAAAAAGCCAAATATCAATTAGCTAAGAATTCTGCCTAGCACTGTTCAACTTAATAGAGCTATCTGGTCACTATCATTTATTCGATATCATGGACCAGCATCTTCTTGCTGAGTTTGAGTATGTAGTATCATCCCTGATGAGCATTGAAAGAACTTTGAGAATTTCTTAAGACTGTTGAAATTAGTGAATTAGATTATTTAATGTTTTAAATAGGTAATGCATTCACATAGTCCAAAATCTAACATGTAAAAGAGTGTTGGTGAAATGTCTTTCTTTTACCTCTGTTCTCCAATACCCAATACCCTTCCCTGAGGGAATTGATTCAATGAGTTTGGTGGGTTTCCTTTTTTTTAATCCATATTTTAGAGTAAGAATTCTTTTTTTTTTAAATAGCCTCCTGCAATATATTTTTTTTTAAAGATTTATTTATTTGACAGAGAGGGAGAGCAGGGAGAGTGGGAGAGGGAGAAGCAAGGTTCCTACCGATCAGGGAGCCCACGTGGGGCTCGATCCCAGGACTCTGCGACCATGACCTGAGCCCAAGGCAGACAGATGCTTAACGACTGAGCCACCCAGGCATCCCTAGAGTAAGGATTCTTAACTAGATTTCTAACTTGAGAATAGTTCTCATCTTGATCCTGTGGCAACCTGTCCTTCTAAGACAATATCCTGTTCTACAGAACTTACATGAATCAGAAGTTCGGATTTTGTTTTCCAGGTGAGTATAGTATGAGTTGTTCTCAAGGGGGAAAAGAATGGGAAAAACAACTAGAAGAGACTTGCAAAAATATATTTTATCATTAATATTCTTGAGTGTTTCATGCCATCAAATAGTCTCCACCAAACAAAGTTATACTGTCATGTTTTGAAAATCTGGTTTCCTAAGGAAAACTATACCTGGTTCTATGAAGATTATGAAAATAATAGTCCTTGCTAAGTGCTATGTGTTGTTCATATAAATTTTATAGGTGAAGAAAATGAAGGACAGCAAAAGTTTAAGTTCTCAAACCTAGACTAGGCTCCCTCACTCTTAATTTGCATGATACTCATCTATCCTAATAGAGAAGAGCCAAGAGAAGGCATGTGGCAACATTTTTTTTTTAAATACATTATTGTTTACTCAAAATCTTTATTCTCAAATTTTAGGATCCATCAAAAGCACACATATTTTAATGCAGACTCCCAGGCCTCGGCGCTGACTTAGAGAATAAGAATCTCTGAGAGAAGGGCTCCAGCCAGGCATGTTTATTTTAACCAGTGCTTAAGAGTCACAGGCAGGTGACACTTAGCCAGTTGGCTGTAAGCACAGTGACAAATGTCATACCTGTGACAGTTTGTTTTCCAAAGTTGGCCACAACCGTATCTTCCATCACACATAAACTATGCCAGTTTCTAGAATCTCTCCACTCCCCTTTCAAGAGGTGGATTCCATGCCCCATACCTTTGAAACTGGGTGGGTTTTTGCGATTGGTCAACAAATAGATTATAGTGGGAGTGATGCTATGTGACTTCCAGGGCTAGGTCAAAAAGAACATTCAGCTTCTGGTTTTGCTAGCTAGAACATTCACTCACTCTTGGAACCCAGCCACCAGGTAGAGAGAAAGCCAAAGCTGCTCCAGGGAGAGGCCCACTAAGAGAGAGACTAATAGCCAGCACCAACTTTGCCAGCTATGTGAGCCATCTTGGAAGTGGATCTGGGCCCAGTCAGGCTGCCCAGGCTGACACAGCATAGCACGGAGCAAAGATGTGCCTTCCTGCCAAGCCCTGCCCAAACTGAAGATTCAAGAGCTCAGTAAATGACTGTTGCTTTAAACAGTATGAGTTGGTTTATTAAGCAACAATAGCACACGTTTAACCTAATAGTTACTCTGCCTTTCTACTTATTAGGGTGAATTCTCCTGGAAAATATTCTGAAAGCATCCTTGTCCAATGTCATTTATTTTCTCAGATTCTTCTAATCACAGAGCCACTTATTTCAGACTCTTGGTTATGTGAGGTTCTCATTATTACCTGAGGCTTGGTTTCTTATCTCAAAAGCACTGGTAATAAGAGAACTTACCTCATGAGCTTTATGTTAGTTGAGACAATCCATGTAATCATTTAGCATTGTGCCCAACACAAAATAATTCTTATTTTTATTAGGTTTCTTGCATTCATAGTCTCCATTTCTTTAATGCATGCATACAAATATACACACACATATATACACAGATACAATATACATACATATATAGACACATACATACATATATATATACACATATATATATATATAGAGAGAGAGAGAGAGAGAGAGACACATAATTTTTCTTTTTTTCTTGTAGTCTAATGCCATTTTATGGGCTATTTCCTATGTCTGACATGCTCTTCCCTACTAGGTCAGTTAGACTCTTATTAATCCTCGAGGGCAACTCTCCTTTGGGAAAGACTTTTCTGACTTCTCAATCAATTAATGCCTAGGCTCTGGGCTCCAAAAGCGCCTTGGAGGAACCTCTACTACAGTGCTTAACACACTGGGTTGTAGTTAATTCCTTGTCTCTCTTCTCCATTGGACCGGAAAGCAGTCAGTGTTGTCTCTGCGTTCTCACCCACCAACACAGCACCTGGCACATCCTTACTCAATCTACTTTGTGCGCTCTGCTAGGAAACACTGTGGTTAAGCAGTTAAGGGGTCCATGTTTTGAGAGACTTCTTCGGGGTCAAAACAGCTCCATTCTCTCCTAGATAATCTTGGAAAAAGCTAGTTGACATTTCTGAGCCTCATTTGTAGAGATACCTTCTTAAGAATTGCTATGAAATAAAATAATGCCTGCGAAAAGCCTATCCCAGAGCAAGCAAGCAGTGACAAATGTGACAAAATGCTTCTCCAACAATCCCATTTTCAGGCACCGCCACTCTAATCTTCTTTTAGGGCCCTGCGGGCCATGGGTAATCCCTCTCTCAGGGATTCCTCTGGGCTTTCTAATCCTGTCCTCGGTCATTCCTCCAGCTAGCAGCTCTGCGTTCAGAAGCCAATTCCCTGCCTCCCAACTCTCTCCAGATCCTTTCTTTCAGCCTTCCCTGGGGTTAAGGAGCCCGATTTACATGAAATTTAAAAATCAAAATTTAAATATCAAAACTCTATGACTAGGATTTCCCTGGATAACTTCCGAGATCCGCATTCAGGAGTATGGCTACTGAGTTTCAGTCTTCCACCTCCCTTTGAGGAAGGAGCCCGGCTCCACTTAACCGGAGCCGTTCCCCGCTGCGGCCCGCGCGCAACGCAGAAACGTTGAATGAACGAACAAACGAACGGATGAATGAATGGGCTGCGCCCGCCCCTGGGCCTCTTGTTACGTCGCCCACTGGCGCAGGCGTGGCCGCGGTAAGAGGCCTGCGGGGCGCCGGCCGCGTAATCCCACCGTCGCGCGGCGGGCTCGGCCACGAGCGCCGGAGCTCCGCGCCGCCTCGCGCCTCCTCCCCCAAGTCCCTGCCCCGCCGGGGCTCGTCACTTCCGCCAACCCCAGGCCGGGGCTGGGGCGGGGAACGCGGGGGAGGAGGCCAGGTCCTGGAGAAGCCCGCCCGCGCACGAGCGGGGACTACATTTCCCAAGGGGCCTCGGCGGCGGCGGCGGCGGCGGGCGCGGCAACGTCCCCCGGAAGTGGAGCCCTGGACTTCCACTCGTGCGTGAGGCGAGCGGAGCCAGAGTCGAGACCAGAGGCCGAACTCGGGATCTGACAAGATGGCCGGGCTGCCCCGCAGGATTATCAAGGTAACCGCCCAGGCCAACCCCCGGCTCTGCGCTCTGCTCTTGACCTCCCCGCGGACCCGGCGGCGCGGCTCCTCGTTTCCTCAGGCCCGCGGCCCGCGGTGGGAGGCTGCAGGCCAGCGCGGAGAGGGTCTGGCCGTGTCGGCGAGGGAAGTCAGGCTCTGGGGAGGGGGCTCCGGAGAGACTTCCGGCCGCGGTAGGGCAACGGGGCGGCGGGGACCGGGGGCTTCCCGTGGGCCGCCCGGCGGGCGGGGAAGGCCTGGCTTGCACCCTGGCGGAGGGTGGGGCCGCGGGGTTGCGGGGCTTTAGTCTTGGGCGCGGGCCGGTGCGGGCCTCCGCGGCCTCTCAGACCACCCGGGAGGAGGCCGCGGGCGCGCGCGAATCGCGGCGGGGCCCGGACTCAGGGCGGGAGTTGTGGCCCGTCATAGGTCCTCGGCCCTGGAGCCTTCTCTCGGGCCGGGCGTGAGCGCGGGGGTGCGGAAGCCCCGGGTTCAGAATGAATGAACCAGGAGAGTGAGGCCGGGCGGGGCCCTGAGCCCCGGGAGGCGGCTCCGGGAGGGCCGCGCGTCCTGCCGCCGTAGGCACATGTTCGCCGCAGGCTGCAGGGGTCCGGAGACATGGGGCTGCGCTCCCCGTTGCCCTCGCTTTCGTGCTTTCCTCTCTTCTAAATACGTTTCCGCTGGTTATCTCTGTGAAGTGATTTTACTCTGGTTGGCAAACTCTTTGAGAGCGGTTTCTGCTCAGAGGAAGTAGTTTAACACAACATTGGGGGAGCGGCACAGCATGTTAGGGGGACTTGGTGAAATACTTTGCCTCTCGATTTTATGCACTTTAATGTTTAAACTGTTTCTAGGCTCTTTATAAATACCATACTTGGGCAAATATATGTGGAACTATGAAAAATGGACATACTAGTTTTGTAAATTCTTTATGTGATATCAGGTCCTCAGACTTGCGGTATTTCTTGCAGTACATAAAAACAGAATCTTGAAATTTCTTGTTTTTAATGAAGATTTTAGTTGAACCTCTGTGTTGCTTAATATGCGAGTTAAAGTGACTAAATTGCAGCATCATTTCCTTGATATAATCTGGTGAACGTGTATTTAATCTAGCTTGTTCTAAAGTTTGGGAGGGAGATGCATAAAAGTCCAAGGTCTTTTAATGGGTGATGTATTGTGCCGTGCTTTCTGCAACTTAAATATACCTGAGTTGGGGAGATGTTTCTGACCTAGAGTTGCTTGATTTGGAGAAATAAGGCTTTTTATAAGGTAGAAATTCTTAGAAATTAGAGAAGTAGCGTAGATTGTCATTGCGTGCTGCAGTCTAATGTGAACTTTCATAGTGCAAAATTTATTGTATTAAGGATTTGTCTCAGACTCTGTCCAAGGCAGTTAAATTGCTGTATGCGTTGAATGGTCCTTACAATGTGGTTTTCCTCATATGACCCCAGTCATGTTTATTGAAGCCTCAGTTGAAAATGAGACATGGGGGATCTAGATGTACACCAGAAGTCTTCAGTTTTTGTTTCCTGTATTCAGGTTGTTGACCACATAATACAAATGACATTCTTAATAATTCTCCAAAATACGTAATGAAATAGGTTTAACATTTTTTCCAGTTTTGCTTGATTCTGAACATAATCTGCAATAATATGAAAGCCTTGGATGAACAAATAATCCTGTGAAACTTTGTTTAATAAAGTTACAGAAATGATTTATGGCAGTGATTTGAAGTCCTCATAATTCACTTTTGGCACACAATTTAGTTTACACTAGATATTTCATTTTAGTATTTTAACCAAGACAGTGATAATTTGTAAATATGTAAATGGTCTTAACTTTACAATACATTGTTGATAGCACTTCTTTGATAAAAAGGTGACTTCATTTGGGTTTTATCTTGGAAAAGTTAGGTGGTTTTACTTTAATGTTTATAGCTTAAGTTAAAAGAACTGTTTTCTCCAGTTCCTAGGAAAGATTACAAGACTATAATGTGTTGTCTAGTGCTATTCTTGTATTATGTATATTTTCCCATAATCAGTGAAAAAAATTTTTTTAAAGATTATTTATTTGAGAGAACGTGTGTGGATTGAGTAGGGGTGGGGAGGGGCAGAGGGAGAGACTCTCAGGCAGTTTCCCCACTGAGTACCGAGTCCCATGCTGGGCTGGTTCCTAAGACCCAAAAGATCATCACCTGAGCCGAAACCAAGAGTTGGACGTTCAACTGACTGAGCAACCCAGGCACCCGAAAATGTTTGTTTTTTAATCAGAATTTTTTTTAAGATTTGCCTCTTTTTTGTCATCTGCAATACAGGATTCCATGTGGAATAGGTGGTGGTGGTGGTGCTGGGTAGGTGGCTGTGCTGCCCTGAATTGTATGAACACACCTCTTTCATTGGACAGCTATTGATAGGATGCTGTTCACCGCCAACTGGTCATTATTTGCATTTGCAAATTTTTTTTTAGGTTTTATTTGTTTTTATTTTTTTTAATGATTTTTTATTTATTTATTCGACAGAGATCACAAGTAGGTAGAGAGGCAGGCAGAGAGAGGGGGAAGCAGGCTCCCTGCTGTGCAGAGAGCCTAACCTGAGCCTTGATCCCAGGACCCTGAGATCATGACCTGAGCTGAAGGCAAAGGCGTAATCCACTGAGCCACCCAGGTGCCCCTTAAGGTCTAATTTTTATTTTATTTTTTAACAGTTTTATTTTATTTGACACAGAGATCACAAGTAGGCAGAGAGGCAGGCAGAGAGAGAGAGGAGGAAGCAGACTCCCCGCTGAGCAGAGAGCCTGATGGGGGGCCTGATCCCAGAACTCTGGGATCATGACCTGAGCCAAAGCAGAGGCTTTAACCCACTGAGCCACCCAGGTGCCCAAGGTTTTATTTTTAAGTAATCTCTACACCCAGTGTGGGGCTTGAATCCACAACCCTGACATCAAGAATTGCATATTCCACCGACAGAGCCAGCCAGGTGCTCCTACCTTTACAAAAGTCTTAACACCATTTGATACTTGTAGATCTTGATCTTGTGAAGTAGACTAGAAACCCATATGTAGTCTAGAAACCCATTCATATGACTTTCCTAGGGTCTTAAAACTGGCAAGGGACAGAACTCAGATCTTGGAGGTGTGACCTTTCCCTGCTTCTTGTTATTATGAAATGACAGTGTATGTAAATGTACTTTGATAACTGGGAATAACTATACAAATATAAGATGATTTTTTTGAATTTCTATTCACTCATTTACTGTCTCACTCAGAGTCCCATATACAGTCCACTAGCAAATCCCCTGGGGTGTCAGCTTTCAAAATATACCCTTAATCAGCGACATTTACCCATCTCTCTGAAACCAGCCTTCAGTTCCATCATTTGTTGCCTAGCCTACTGTATTAGTCTCCTAATACGGTAGTCTCCTAATACAGCTGCTCCTAAGCAGCAGCTAGTGTTACTTTTTCAAAATACAGATCATGTCAACTCCCCTTCTCAGAACTGTACAAAGGTTCTCCATCACACTTAAAATACAATCTTGACTTTTTCTCCTGTAGTTACAAGGCCTTCCTTGCATCTCCTTGCCTCTGAGGTCATCTCCTGCATGTCTGTCCTTGGGTTACTCTTCTGCAACTACATTGTTGCTTTGCTTTGTCTGAATAATAAGAGGCTAAGTTTATTCCAGTGACAGGGCTTTCCTTCTGTTTACTACAGTGCTTGTTTTGGCGTATCGTTCAGTTCTTGGCTCACATGTCATCCTCAGAGAACTCTACCTTAATTATCCCAAAACAGTTTTCCTCTTCCCCTCCCTTATAGTTCCTCTTCATTCCCATATTTCCTCCTTTCCTTTCTGTGACACTTGACAGTATTTGAAGTTACATTATTTACTCTTTATCTCTGCTCCTACTAAAGCTCCACAAAAGCAGGGATTCTTAGATGACTTGGGCATTGCTCTAATACCTAGAGGATGTAATGGGTGCTGAAATAATGAATGAAATGAGTGTGCTTCAATCTCTGGAAGAAAGTTTTAGCAGAGTTATTCTATATCATAATTTGACATTGTTATTGCTTAGTAGATTCTGTCTAAATCATTGAGCTAAAAGTTAATTTCTGAGCTAGAAGTTAATCTCTAATTCACTAAAAATAAATCAGTTTTTTATTTTGTCTAATAGGAAGTACATGAGTGCAGCATTTGAAAGGTTTACTAGGTACATAGAGAAAGTTAAAGACTCTCTCATCTGCCCTTCAGCATTCCAGGTGCCTGCCAATCATTATTTTTATTGTGTATTCTTCCAGAAAGACCAAAGAGATTTAGTATGTATGTATTAGGCCTAGTCCCCTCCTCCCAATGCAAATACCTTAATCTCCTCCCCCATTTTATCTTTGAGGTGACTCATTTTTTTAGAGGGGTTCTTTGTGAAACTGTGCTGTTAGACCTTAATTTAACTGATTGCTTATTGCTGACTTTTAGATTGTCTCCAAAATTTGCTATACAAACAGTGCTGTGATTAATATAGTCCTAGTTAGTAGTATTTTGCACACATGGTGAATTATACTGAATTTTGACAGTTCTGTGTTTTACTGAGAACTTTAAGAATTTGCTTTTTTCTTTTTTCTCCTCGGCCAGAGCTCTTTTAGTCTTTAAAAGTGACTGAGCAGTTACAGCTTAAAATCACATAAATTAAAAGATTACTAGGGGCGCCTGGGTGGCTCAGTCGGTTAGATGTCTGCCTTCCGCTCAGGTCGTGATCTCAGGGTCTTAGGATTGAGCCCCCCATCGGGCTCCCTGCTCAGCAGAGTCTGCTTCTCCCTCTCTTTCTCTGACCCTCCTCCCGGCTTGGTTTGTTCATCCTCCCTTCACCCTCCCTCTCTCCATTAAAAAAAAAACAAAAAAACTAAAATAAGAGATCGTTCCTAATCTGTTCCTCATAGAGAATTAGAGTTACTTTGGGAGCAGATTAATCAGATCTGTAATTGTGGCCTTCGTCGTCTCAAAGTTAGTCACAAAGATGGTAAAATACAGCCTAAAGAATAGTAGTTAACTTACTCAAGGAGTTGACTGACTTGATTAAAACCTGGCAAACCAACCTATTCAGATTAGATTTTCACCAATATTTCCTAGAATTTATTTTTCTGTTTGGTGAGGTTTAGTCAGATTCTTAAAAACTTAATATGGTCTGACTCTGCATTGAACTGGAGTTCTATATACTTTTTACTTTAATAATTTTGATTTTTAAAAATACAGATATTTCTTTTTTCCTATCACTATTTAAAAGCCATTCATTTGATATCTGTTCTAGTACATATGGTAGTTTTTAGTGAGAAAAGTCAGATAACTGGCCCTGTTTTTGAGCCTTCAAAGTTTGATAATTTTTTTTTCCACTTAAAAAAAGGCATGAAAGTCTACCATGATGAGGATGGACTTGTTATATGTAATTAAAACATCCTTAGGAAACTGATAAACTCTTAACAGTAAAATCTTGACCAGATACGGTATGGTGCTTGGCTCTTTTTGTTGTCACAGTTTAAGAATTTTCTGTTAAGAATTTTCAGGGGCACCTGGATGGCTCAGTTGGTTAAGTGTCTGACTCTTGATCTTGGCTCAGGTCATGATCTTAGGGTTCTGAGATCAAGCCCCGTGGGGAGTCTGCTTGACATTCTGTCTTTCCCTCTCCCCCTCCCTCCCTTCATGGTCTGTCTCTCTCTCAATAAATAAATCTTTTTAAAAAAATTTTTTCAGGGCGCCTGGGTGGCTCAGTGGGTTAAGCCTCTGCCTTCAGCTCGGGTCATGATCTCAGGGTCCTGGGATCGAGTCCCGCATCGGGCTCTCTGCTCAGCGGAGAGCCTGCTTCCCCCTCTCTCTCTGCCTGCCTCTCTGCCTACTTGTGATTTCTCTCTGTGTGTGTCAAATAAATAAATAAAATCTTTTAAAAAAAAAAAATTTTTTTTTTCAACCGGGACACCTGGGTGGCTCAGTCAGTTAAGCCGCTGCCTTTGGCTCAGTTCATGATCACAGGGTCCTGGGATTGAGTTCTGCATGGGGCTCCTTGCTCAGTGGGGAGTCTGCTTCTCTCTCTGCCCCTGCCTACCACTCTGTCTGCTTGTGCACGCTCTCTCTCTCTGACAGATAAATAAATAAAATCTTAAAAAAATTTTTTTCTTGACCATTCTAGGATAATAAACCGTATTTTTTGTATATAACTTCTGGGGTTTCAGGTTCTTGACAAGCTTATTTGTGAATCTTCTTGGTCTCGATGGATTCCAAGTTAAGAATCCCTGGACTGCTTTTGGTAGTGATTAAATTTTCAGGTTGTAAGGATACTTTTTAATTTACTGTCTTATGTTTTGATTATGAAGTGGGGGCTTAATTGAAAGTAAATTAAAAATAGCAGTTGAGTGTTATTTTTTAAGCTTCTCTATGTCAGGCATTTTCTTTAGTCGAGGTTGATTGACTTTCACAATAGAAATTGAGTTTTGTCGAAATAGCGAGCACTTTTGTCTACCATGCTAAGTAATCATGGCATCAGAAATACTATGCATTTGCGTTGTGGAAGTCCTAAATTTTTTTCACAGTTTTACCACTTATAGCTATAGAGTTTTACCTAAGAGGATGCCCATCGTTTTCCTTCTCTGATGAGTTTGTAGGCCAGAGAAGTTGGATGACTAGGATTCTGCTGAAAGTTGGTAATTTTGCTTTTTCCCCCTATATCCC